>QJNY01000402.1:0-76116 GCA_004155945.1 Monosporascus sp. mg162 | reverse complement strand
ATACGTTTCATATCGAAAATTTAAGATAATATTATTATCTAGTTATACAATACGAAAAAAAAAATTGTTAATTTTTATAACGGGTTTAAAAATACTATAACGTCCGATGATATTAAATCCGGATTTATTTTATTTAATCTTAATAAGGTTCTTTTTAGAATTTAAATCTTATTTAATTATATTCCCGCCCACCGTTTTTCGGTTTATTTCCGCCGGATCTAATATTTTCCCGTCAGTAAAGACTTTTTAAAAAATCTGTAAAATAACAAAATTGCTATAACCAAACAAGCTTAGCTTATTGGCAGACGGTCGGAGGTTATAGGGATTGCCTCCGATGTAAGGTTTTAGGTTACTTGACGTAGATCCGAATAGATTTACGGATTCAAACGAATTAATGTGGTATAGATCTGAAAAGATTTTTAGATCTATAGAGATTATAGCAAATGGATCTAGAAGGATAAACGGATTCAAAGGAATCTCGTTTAGGATATATACGCTTATTATTTCTTATAGTTTAAATAGTATCAGCTTGCAATATAACTTAGTTACCCAGATTTACATCTGCTATTACTAAACGTAATTACTACTTTATTACTCAATTTTCACAATACCACTGTTAACATAAACCGTACAACTTAGGTTTAATAATTAGTTAAGTCCATAGCCGTTATACGTTACAAGCTTTTGTTTAGCAGTACCGTTAAATTTTGAGCAATATTTAACACTGTTAGAATATCGACTAGTACCGAAACTACCGTTCTTATCCTAGCCCAGTAATTGCAAGAACGCATTTAGTAACTTAAGGCTATTATCTAGCAGTTTACTGCTTAGGCCGCCGTTCCAGCCAACTTAATATTAGCAGCTATTTTGAAGCTTAAGGTTAAAAACCCGAGCCTTACAATAGTACAAGAAGCGTTGAGGATTTCCTAACCCAGGCTAGAGTATATCTACGGTTTGAAAGAATCGAGGGTAAGGTCGATAAAATCTTTGCCGTAGTAGCGTTTTTTAAGTGGAACGCCTTGGATTGGTTTGAGCTTACGATACGAAATTACTTTAAAAATGCGAAAGATAACTAGAAAACGGCTATAAAAAAGATTTTTGAAAGTAATATTAATTTCGAACAAAAGCTTAAGGACAATTTCGACAACCCGGATGTAGAACGAAAGGTTACATAGAACCTTTTGCAGCTTAAACAGAAGGAACCCGCTTTTAAATATGCAGTCGAATTTAGAAACTTTATAGCCAAGGCAGGATAAGTAGATAACAAAGACGACATCCTGATCGACGTTTTTTATAAAGGATTAAATAATAATATTAAGGACGAAATTATCAAAATCGAACGGCCTAATGCATTCGATAAGTACATCGCCGAGGCTGTGAAATTGACAATCGACAGTTTGAACGACGACAAAAACGACGAAAACAGTTCGCCTTACGATCCAAATTTTAAGAAGCTAACTAAGGTTAAAGGCGTCTTACGTTTTCCACCTTTTATAAAACTTAACCAGGACTTATAAATTAAAAGCTATTTAGTTAAAAGATAAAGGGTTTATTACTTGTTATAATTGCGGTAAGCCCGGACATATTATACGAAAATGCAAAAGCTTAAAAAAGTACGGATATTAGGCTTTAGTTTTTAAGAATTAGCATTAAAAGAAACCTGGCGACAGAAAAACGATTAACATAATCCGCGCTAAAAACAACGACAACCTTTTACTTAAAGTGCGATAGAAAATAAGAGAGGTAAAAAAGCTGTTCTAAGCAAGAGCTAGAAAAGCTAAATCCACTAAACCTACCGTTATTTAATGGCTATAAAAGCACGAAAAATGGAAAAACCTAAGTAATGATAAGTTATTCTCACGCGTACAGCAGAAGCGATAGTAGAAAAATAACCAGTTAGTGCTTGATATATAGCTAAAGAAGTATTAAGGATAGAACGAAAACTTGTACCTAGAAAAGCCCGATCGGCACGGAAAACTTCACGCTGTTAACTGCAAACGCCCCTAGTACGAGGTATATAAAGACGAAAAAAAATGCATTGCGTGACGGCTTACGCGCATGTAGTGATAAGGTTTCGATTTTAAGAGTCGAACCGGAAAAGATCCTAAAGACTAAAAGTGGTACCGTTATCTGCGAGAAATGACGACGATAGAAGAAATCGACGAGCTGGCAGCAACTAGAAGCTGGCTAGAAGGTAAGTATTGTCCAGTAAAAGAACCTTAGTGCTATGACGAATGGTGCGATTACTAAACGCAAGAAGAACTAATCCAAAAAACAGTAAGAAGTACTGCTAGAAAATGATTACCGACCTACAAATCCAGCTAGCCTTTACAGAGGATTTAGAAAAGCGATTAGCTATTAAGAAAGAAATCCGCTTTTTTTCGAATAAAAGCTGGAAAACCATGGAGTTAAAATATATCATCAGAGAAACGTTTCGAAAGTAAGTGGAATATTTAACAGCAACGCTGCGATGACAGGAACAGCAGTTAAAATAGATCTAAGACGAGAATAAAAAATTCGAAGAAAATATTTGACAATTCGAAAATAGCCCAAAAAACCCGAGCCATTTATAATAGGGCACTAAGTTAGTAAGAGAAATAAAGGTGGACAGTAACACTCTAAAAGAGCTTTAAACATAATAAGAACAGTACGAATTAAAAACAAGCGATATACCGCATTTGTGGGTTGCGGAATATAGGAAGGTAATTATATCGCCCTAAAAGTAGTTAACGAATTACAATTACCATAGAAGGATAAGGAACACCTTTTTAAGGTCGAGAATGCCGAAGGTTAGATATTCAGCTACGACGATAAATGGGTCCGACGGGAAATTAATTACTGTAAAACCTTTATCGAAGGAAGAAAATAAAGGATTAATTTCGACATTACTTTTATAAAGGATTAGGACTTGATCCTGGGTTTACTATGATTAGAACAGTCTAACCCGGCTATTAATTAGAAGATTTGCGAAATAGACTACCATTTATTTTTAATAATAAACAAAACGACGAAAGATTTTAATACTCGATTAGTAGAGTTAACGAGTGTTGGCATAAGGAAACGGCAGAAACTTTACTACTTAAAGCAATACGATATATTAAAAAAAGGGCATAACAAAAGAATGCGACGTATTATTACTAATCTTAGAGCACGATTTAAGTAAATAAATAACAATTTAAAACGACCGCCCGAAAAGCTATCAGAATGGATGGCTAAAGTACTTTTAGAATACTATAAATAAGACAAGTTATTTAGCAAGAAACTTGATATCAAATTACTAGAACATAGCGAATAGAATTATGAAATAGTGCTAAAGGATGGTAAAAATACTGCCTTTTATCCGATATATAATTTAAATTATGCAGAGTTATAGATATTCCGCAATTATCTTGAAGATAAGCTTCCTAAAGAATAGATACAACGTTTTAAGTTATTAGCCGGTTACCTTATATTTTTTATACCGAAAAAAGAAAGAAAGTTTTGATTTGTAATAGACTATCAACAACTTAACGATATTATAGTTAAGAAGAGAACGCCGTTACTATTGATTAGAGAAATGAAAAATTGCCTGCACGGAGCGAAATGGTTTACAGCTATCGATTTTCGAGATAGTTATAACATAATTCGGATTAAGGAAAAATACGAATGGGAAATAACTTTTAGAACGAAATATAGCTTATACGAATATTAGTTATCTTTATGAGATTGACTATCGTACCAACGACCTTTTAACGAATCATAAACTATGTGTTAAAAGAACACCTGGATATTTTTGTTGTTTGCTACCTCGACGACAGTTTTATCTACTTCTAAACAAAAGAAAAGTACGAAAAATATATTTATTATGTTCTAAAAGCGCTATAGGACGGCAAACCTTTAGTTTTATTTTTAGTTTTATTGAATTTTTATTTTTTTTATTCCGATTAATGCAGCCGTTTTTCGGCCAAAATTCTTCTTGCGTTTTAATCGTTTTATTTTTTTTAGTGATATTGCGCTAGGAATTAAGAGGGATGCCCGAATTATTGTAATTTCGTTCTTTCAAGATACAATTTTTACAACGCGTCGCGTTTTCTATTATAACGTACTTTTTCTTATATTTAAAACATGCAGAATAAGGCATAACTTCGAAATCCTATTCTCGAATGTAAAGTGTTAAATCTTTGCGTTTTTCCTTTTGGTTAGGACGTTTGCAAGACTTTTATTTTTCGATACGATTAGGTATAACGACGAAAACAACAAAAAATAATAATATGTAAGAAGAAAAGTTACTTATCAAACAAATACGACAAACAATTAATTTTTAAGGGCAAAGATTCTGGAAGAGGGGAGATCGTGTTATGATCAAATAAGTTTGGCTTATTAGCAGACGGTTGGAGGTTGTGCGGATTGCCTTCGATGCAAGGTTTTAGGTTACGTGACGTGGATCTGTATGGATTTACGGATTTAAACGGATTAGTGTGGTATAGATCCGAGGAGATTTTCGGATTTATACGGATTATAGCAAATGGATTCGAAGGAATGAACGGATCTAAAAGGAGACCGTTTAGAATATATACGCTTATTATTTTCTATAATTTAGATAGCGTTAGCTTATACAATAACTTAGTTATTTACATTTACATCTGCTATTACCAAACGTAATTACCACTTTATTGCTTAGATTCCTACGATACCACTGCTAATATAAACCGTACGACTTAGGTTTAATAGTTAGTTAATTCCATAGCCGTCACAGAAACAAAGACGTTATTTGTAAAGAATAACTTAAAAACTATACACACCGATTAATTGTATCCGTGCGCTCGGACAACCCCACCTTCCAGCTTCGACATATATCTCCACTCCTCATCACTTCATCATCTAATAACTTACCAACCACAATATAGATTTGGATAAAGCTGCTTCCGTTTTGGTCGTCGATCGTCGGCCTGGGGACGAATTCGGTCTAGAGGTCCGGGCCTTTATGATTGGGGCTGTGGCAGGGAGTGTAACCCAGACCCAGGTGGTCGAAGTGATAGGAACAGAATGTTAACGAGTCGGCGAACAACTTTAACGTTTTATAACTTACAGAACGGTCCATGACTTACCACGGGGAATCGCTAGCGGGCAATTCGAAGTCGTTTAACTTTACATTTTTATTAATTAGACTATCGTTACCTTCGAGATACGTATTGCGAGCATTAAAAAAAGACGGGTACTAATATTAGCCAATTATTAATAAAGCGCTTTTTCCGTACGTTCGCTTTATAAAAATAACGCGCGGCAAAAGAATTAACTTTACAGCGGATAACGTACGTAAACGTTTAAAGTTCGCCAACGAAACCTTTAAACGGAACAATAAAAAGTACTTTTTTTAGTACTTTTTTTAGTACTTTTTTTAAACAAATACTTTATATAAACCGTATTTTGACGCCCGAGTTAATAGGTATTTCGCTTATCGTTAAAACGCTATAAAAATTTCGTAAACCCGAAAATGTATATGAAAGCTATCTTTTCTATTATAGTTTAGGAAAGAATGTAATAACATAATAGCGAAGGTAGTTTTTTTTCATCGTTTCTTACGAAAGAGATCCGGATTCGCCCGGTGGTGGAGTAACCGTTCGGCGTTATATCGAAGTTCTTAAGAAAGGCCTGCTTTCACTGTATAAAACTGGCGATCCTTTCGTTTAAAATAACGTTTTAATATCTAAAGTTACCGTCATAAAGGAATTTTTCGAAAGCTATAATATTTGAACAATCGAATAGTTTCCGTATTGATCTGATTTAAACTTTATCGAGTACTTTTGGCGCGCTTTTAAAGATAAAATCTATAAGATTAAACCCGAAGTCGGGTATATATTTGATAGCGAAAAATGCAGTTACCGTACATTCGAAATAATTAAAATTGCGTAGTTATAGTTAGATTTCGGGTTTTTAATGAAGCTTATTAAGTTACTTCCCAAAAGATTAAGAGCCGTTCATTATGTTCGAGGATGGTATATACGGTTTTGAAGCCCAACTTTAGGGCTTCCAAATGATATATATAGCTTTTTAATTGGACGCGTTCTGATAAAACACTGAAGTGTTAAAGTTATAGGGCTAATATCAGAAAGGAGGTAGATTGATAGAGCGCACAGATACAATTGATCTCTGTGTGTATTAGAGAAGTTCGCCGACAAAAATAGAACGATTAAATACCTAGTTGTCTAATAAAAGACAATTTGGTATTTTAGTATAATTTTTTATTAGGAAAATGCCGGCTAATTACGCAGAACGAATTATATTTTTAATAAATAGCGGAAAAACAAACCTTTGTAATAACGAAAAATACGTATCCTATGAAAAGGATAAGCTTTTTAGTCGATAAGACAAATAATAATGAAAAATACAGCTATTAATAAGTGAAGATAATTGCTGTAAAAATATTAAAACGAAAAAAGGGAAATATAACGTTTACTGCGAGCCAGAATATAAAAAAATCCCATTACTTTTAAACGATTTAATGTAACTTAGTATAATTTATTTATTTAACTATATTATTACAAGGTGCTAAAAAAGGCTGGTTCGTTTATTTAGCTTGGTTGTTTATTTCATCTTCTATATTACACTAACTCTATTAAATTTTTATTATTGAATTAATGTTAAAATATTAACGTCATACACAAGCACCCTGGATGCACAAGCACCCTGGATGGTTTTTGGCACCTCGCAACAACACACTCAAATTACTCAACCACAACATATCGCAATCATTTAAATCAATCGTATTCTCTTTCATTATACGCATCTACAGCTTTTAAAAGTGCACGCATTATACCAAGGGTTGTTGCAGACGTCATATTGCTATTCCTCTCTCCTAACCTGCCCGCGACCGACCATCCCCTAACGCGTCCAAGCCAATATTACCCCCATTTCGTACGACCCAAAGCCGACCGACCAGATAACTATTCTCGACCGAATCCTTAACCTAAATACGCGAGCATTTCTTGTCCAGCTTTAATACGTTGAAGATATACGTCCGCAAACGTGTTATGGGACTCGTTGGGAGCGCGTTGGGAGCGCGCTGTGGGTATGTTGGGGGTCCGTGCGGGGCGTTTCGCGGGGCATCTTGCGGAGCGTATGGCAGGGCGTATCGGGCTTGATTTCGCAACAACCTGATACTTACGCAATTGGATGATTAAAACAAGCGTTTCTTAGAAAGAGAGATACTTGCTAGATAAGATGAACAAGTTCTTTTAGCCAGCAGAAAGGTCGTGGTAAAGAATTGCTGCTAGCAGCTATTGAGGTTGGTCGGTCGCGGTCGGCACATGAAGAAGGAATAGCAACGTGGCGTCCGCAACAAGCCTTGATATAATGCGTGCACTTGTCCAGAAGCTGTAGATACGGTCGGCAAAAGATAATACGATTGATTGGAACCAATTTGATGTGTTGTGGTTGAGTTGTTTAGGTATGTTGTTGTGAGGTGCTAAAAACCATCCAGGGTGCTTGTGTATGACGTTAGTATAAATCGTTATATATAAACGTTTAATTTTATAAACCCTTTATTAAAAGTCATTTATATAAATTTGTTGTTTAACTTAACTGTTTAAAATGTATCTTTAATTATGCAAGGTCGAATGGGTTCAAGCCTTATTTTCCAGGCTGAGCCAAATACACAGAAAATCATTACACGATGTAATTTGCACGATAGATACTATACCCAGTACCTTCGAACACGGTATCTTTAATTATAATAATCTATTTAAATAATATTTATAAATAAAATAAAATATATCCCATTATATTTATTTTATTAACAGCGTTAATTAAATTTTAGCATTTCGGATTTATTTCAAATATGAAGTTTTAAATATTTTTAAAAAAGTTTTACTGGTAATATTTTACTTTATAAATTTTTTTTAATAACTTTTATTAAATTTTTTGTATTCAAATTATTAATTGAATACAGTAATTTAATGATTATATTATAAGATCAGGAATAGCTGTAGGCTAAGTGAAGTGATCGCCAACTAGTCGTAGAATAAATTCTAAAAAGTGAGTGTATTAGATTACTTTTATCTGGCGTTCTTTAGTGCTACCAGGTAGTTATTTATACTGGCAAGTAGGTCAGTGACTAGTTGGCTACTAGCTGCAGGCTCGTCGGGGCTGTGTTCCTGTAATTATTTCCCTTTTTTAAGTTGTTAGTTCCTAACAGCGTTATTGTTTATGCTTAGCGTGGATGGGATGTATATAGATTGCGCTGGCTTTTCGAATGTGCTTCTATATAATGATGTCATATTATAGGGTTGCTGTAGTTATTGCTACGTGCTTTGTTTTAAGTGCCCGCCTAGTTATAGTCCTAATCCGTTTTTTAGCTCCACCGTACTTTTTTTTCTTTTTCTGAACGCGCTTTTTATTTCCGTTTTTTTTACGTTCGCTTCCCGTTCGGTTTTCCTTCTGCCCTTATTTTCTACGATTTTCTTTTCGTTCTTTCTGCGTTTATTCTCCGTGTGATCTCCGTTTACCCTAGCTCTTCCCCGCGAAGTCTTTTACAAACGCCGGTATTACGATATCGATACGAGCTGGAATTTCTTTAAGTGTAATGTCTTCCGCGAAAACGGCTAATCAGGCCTCGTTCGCTGCACGGGCGGCAATAAGCCGTGCTGTATTTGTATAACCCAACGTTATTTCGCCTACCGCGCTGTTTGCGTCTAGGTTCCCGGTGTTTTAAACTATGTTATGGCCAGTTATTATTACAAGGTTTTTCGTGCGGTAAGTATTATTTCTTATGCTATAGTGGCGCTTATTGATCTCCGTCTAGATTCCGGTTATCCTTCGAGGAGCCGTTTTAATAATTTCCTAGTTTGCTGTAAGAAATTAGGAGTTAATTTAGCAGGCTAAGATTAATTGCACCCGAGGCACCGAGACTGATTGCCCCAGCATTATTGCGCTCGGTTGCCGTCTAGACGCCCTGCGTAAGGCAGAGCTGGCCTTTGAGACCGCTGTTAATAAGGAACACCGTTTGCTACCTGTATCTGAGGTCGATCTCCGATCGTCTGTTATAGCTGCGGAGACGTAATCTTAACGTCGCTTTATAGATTTGCAAATCCAAGTTTTTTTCGTTAGTATACCACTTGTTCCTATTATCTTGCGATTAATTTCCGACCAGTCATACATTTAAGGCAAGTGTATATTCTCGGCCACCTTTGACCAGCGTTACGCCGTTACGTTTCCCGCCTACGAACACTTTCAGCCTGTTTTTCAGCGTTTTAACGAGGTCCTGAATATGTTTAATAGTTATAACTTTTCGAAAACCTTAACGAACGAGGCCGTTATTAAGTTTCGATATCTTAAGCGCTTTAAGGGCGACGATCTATTTCCGATCGCTAAAAAACTATATTCCGAATACTTAAGTCCAGCCTTTCATTAGCGCTGGAATATTTCTAAGTTCTTTCCGGGTCCTACCCCTTACAAAATTAATAAACGTACTCGTACCGTGCCGTCGTATATTTTCCGATTGCTTCTCGATTAACGTATGCTAATTTTTACAGTACGCCCATTAAGGACTAATTAATATAAAGCTTAATAATTAAACTCGGGACTTTGTTTTCGAAATAAGAGTTCGATTCCCTTTATATCGCTTATTAGCTTCCGTTTACCTTCCGACTTATCTGTAAAAGAATTATAATCTGGTTCTTCATATCTTGGCTTTTGCTTAAATTAGTAATTTAAACATATATTTAGTAGTATTTAGTCGGTTTATTTTCGACCGATATACGATAGGTAACTATTTACTAAAAGCCTAAAAAGTAATCATATAACTAATTTTTAAATTTTATATTTTAATGCTGTTTAAAGTTATTTCTTATATTTTTATAACTGCTATGTGATTACTTTCCGGTCGGATTATTATAGTTTTGCATGCTATAAGTTATCCCATTTCCTATATATACGTTTAGTCTTTTTTTTATAACGCTGCAATATTTTCGAGCTTCCTATATATTACCTTCGGCGAGGTAGCCTTTCTATTTAATAAAATACTTATGTTACTCCCGGTCGTCCCGGTAACGGACGATATTTCTTATTGCACATTCTTCCTATTTAATTATCAAGTCTGGTGATATTAGCTGGGCGTCGTCTAATCTTCGATCGTGCTACGGTTCCAACAAAAATACCAGAAATACATCGTACATCTGTTAATACTTAAGAGGTAGGATCATTTTATATATCTAGAAGTCTATTTGTTCTTTAATCGCTACTCAGACGTAAATAGATGCGAATTTCTTATTTTTAAACTTGAAGTTTTTCGTCGATAGACCCACTTATTACCCCAGCTGAAATTCCATGGGTATATAGCGCTAATCGTAATATCTCTTCTAGGTTGCTGCTCCTTTCTCCTAATTCTTATATCTTTCGATAGATGGCTGCAATTTTATTGAACTCTTCCTTTACTTTCTATCTTTACTTGTTAAATCGTTAAGTATTCTATTATTTTTAAATAATATCTATATAAAACTTCGAACGGAGAAGAGCCGGTAAATACGTTTCGCACGTTATTATATGTGAATTCTGCGTTCTATAATAACTTTATCTAATAATCTTAGTACTTATTTACGTAATTTAAAAAGTAATATTCCCGTACCTAATAAGTACGTTCCGTCTACGTATCGATCTACGGGTGGTATACGGTCGATATCCATCGTTTAATCTCTCGCTAATTATAAAATTCTGCCTAAAATTAGCTGGTTCATAATTTGTTTCTGTTACTAACGATTTCAGCCGGCGTTCTAAACCTGCATTTCATCTTATCTTAAAACATTCGAGCTAACTCGGCTACGGTTAAGGTCTTAACTGTAGGAATAAATAAAGCTATTTTCGTAAAGCAATCTATAATTATTAAGATCGCATTATACTTTAGCCATTTAGGCCCAGGCTTTTAAAAAGCTTATAATAAAATCTAACGCAATTTATTAAAAAAAGTTACTTAAGTAGTGGGAGGGACTGTAATTACTTATATAGCTTATAGCGTAGCTTTATTATCTCTCAGCAACTCGGATATTACTTGGTATATTTTCGGATATCGTTCGCCATATTTTCCTAATAAAACTTTTTAGTTATTAATTTTAATATACGAAGCGTATTCTATATATCCCGTCTTCGGGTCGTCGTAATACTGGATAATCAGTTATTTCTGGAAAACGCCTTGCGACGGAATTACGAATTTATTCCAATAATGTAAAACCTGGTTTAGATTTAAAAAATATCATTTTTTTTATTCTGGCTTACGTTAGACTATCTGTATCAACTTCATAATATCTAAATTCTTAATTTCCAGCCTTTGAATTTGATCGTAAACTGTTGGGAAACTTTCAGCTAAAATAACGTTTCACTTTTAACTAGCTCCTTTGCTAAAAAACGTAAAACGTACTAGTTATAAACAATAACCTTAATATCAATTTCGTTCTCTCTAAATATTTCAGAATCCGATCGTAATACAGTCGCAACTTGCGGCTACTGTTGTCTAGCTGCTAATAGTATTACCGTTACGATTTACACTTATATTATTATATATAAGCAATAGGTTTAGTAGGTACATAATCTCCCACCTTCTCTTCCCTCTCGAAAGCTTTTTACGATCGTATAGCGAAAGTTCTCCGCTTTTCTTACACGGATAGTGGTTACTTAAGCTTTCGTCACTTAAAAGCTATCTGGAAATTCTGCGGCAAACGAATTTTAGGCCGCTTTTATAAAGCTTTTTACCCCTTTATAATTGTCTGAATCACGTTATATATTTACAACTACTTTTTATACGCTTTTTGGTATATTGTCCGTAAGTTTAAACTTCTTAAACAGCGTAAAAATTACATCTCCGTATTTAATTTTCCCCAACATATAATCTGAGCGTCTAGAAAGTCCATCCTCTGGATTGGCAGTACCTGGTCGGTATTAAATTTCAAAATCGAATTTTAAAAAGCGGTAAACCCTTCGGACTAGCCTTTCTCTCAGGTTACATACTAGTACCTTTACGATATCCTTCAGTGCTATATAATTAATAAGCACTAAAACCCCTTTTCCGTTCCTTCGAAATATTAACGCCAATATTTTAAGCTTTCTACGATCGCTAGCAACTCCTGTTACCTTACGGCCTATCGTTTCTTTATTAAGCTAAGCTTCCGCGACTAATATGCGATTAGGCGTTAATATTTTCCATGTTTTTATAAATATATCCCCGATATAACTTTTACCGAAACCTCCATCCCTATCCTGGTATCTTTAACGTTATCCTAATATCGAAGTATGGTTACAAACTAAAAAAAGTCCTTTAGGGTTCGGAATACCTTTTATACCTCTTTAAGCCAATAAAATTCTGCTTTTCTACCCTATGTTCCCTTTAGAAATCTTGTAATAAGTTCTGTAATACGCAAATAATAGGCGATAAACTTCTGATAAAAGTTCGTAAACCTTAAGAAAACCTGGATATCTCGAATAAATTCCGGTTTTGGCTATACTTCAATAGCGTCGACCCGTCGACGGTCCATCTCTAAACCCTTAGTATTAATTATAAATCTTAAAAGTTTTATCCTCTTCTTGAAAAATTTACATTTGAATACTTTTACGAATAGCTAGTACTATAGCAGCTGTTTATAAACCAGTCGTAAATACTTCGTATACTTCTTTTTATTATCCGAATAAATAACCATATCACCCAGATATACCATACATATATAGTCTACTAGTCCAGCTAATACTGTATACATATAGCTTTGAAACGTGGCTGGCGCATTAGTAAAGCTAAACGGCATAACCGTATATTCGAACTGGCTATAACGTATTCGAAAGACGATTTTCTACTCATCGCCCCTGTTAATCCGAATACGGTAATATACATCTTTAAAATCGATCTTCAAAAATACTCTGGTAACTTTTAAGCGGTCTATAACTTCCGAAATTAAGGATAAAGGGTACCGGTTTTTTATCGTAGCCCGGTTCAGTCTTCTGTAATCAACTTACAGTCGGAAACTGCCATTCTTTTTAGGTACGAATAATACTAGTACTTCTACGTCCACTTTTAGATAACGTATCCTTCTTGCCTTCAGATTTTCCCGTATATACTTTTTGAACGCTTTCCGTTACACCTCCGAAATAAGGTAAATGGGCCCAAATAGAAGCGACTTGCCAAGGATTAGGTTTATTAAATACTTTGCTCTTAGCAGCTGGTGGATCTCTTTCGTAGCCCCTTCGGAATATACTCGCCAGAAATCCTTCAAGTAAGCTGGAAATTCCGTTATCTCTTAATATAACTGCTTCTCGAATTCTAAGATATCTAGCTTATTAGCTAACCCTATCAAGTTAACAATATAAACCTGCTCACCGAAAACGCCAGGTCTGCGATCTCCTGTTTATCGACCTCTTATAACGGTCTATTGATCTATTAGCACGTGGCCGTATTTAATGAAATTCCTAACTTGCCTATTCTGGACCGAAACAATAAAAAATCGGACGCTTTCTGATCGCAGCATATCGTGAAATATATCTGCTTGAATTTTTGTCCGTTCTCGTTACTATCTATCATGCTAAAAGGAACTTCGTAAGTCCCGTAACATTTAATATACGCGCCATTAACGCCGATAAGGCCCGGACTATCTACGGAAACAGGTCGGAAGTTAAGTTTCTTTGCTAGCCTCTTGCTCACTATATTAACCTTTACTCCATATCTATTCGTACTACTACATCCCGCGTATCCCTCTTAATAAACCCTTTCTCCCTGAAAGGCGGTTCTATTCAGATCGTTTTGCAGTCGTTTACCGAAATAAATTAAACGTATATACCTATTCCGGCTCCTCTTTTGGGGCCACATCTAGGAAATAATCAAATTCGTCATTATCATATACTATAACATTCTATACCGCTCTCAGAAACTGGTTTCTATACGGCGGGGATGGTAAGTCCTGGTATTTCTTTTAGATCTGCAATCGACGACCTTATAACCTAGCTTTTTACAATTAAAGCATTTCGGGAGACCCTTATTGGGGTCAAGGTTATTAAACGGCGCGGATTTGCTTCGGTTGGAGTTGAATCGGCGGTTGTTCGAATTCCGAATATAAAAGCGACCTCGCTCTCCCCTGTTCCCTCGTAACACCTTTAATCGGTCCATACCTCTAGAAGCCCCCTTCTCGAAAACGTCAAAATAAAATCGTTTATCTTTACTAATATTCTTGGCGGAAAACGATCGGTCCTTATTCGCCTTCTTCCAAACATCTTAACAACGTTCTACTTTATTTACCACATCACTAACTCGGTTCAGTTTAACGTCCTTACGTAATAAGGTAATTTATAATCCTGACAATAACTTATAAAAGTAATCAAATACGAAACGCCCATTATCCCGATTATTCTCCGAGGTTAAGGCGTCTGCGAGCTCTATTTTATAAACCAGGAATCTCTATTTAGTGTAAAAATCCAGCGGCAACCAATCGGCCTGCTGTTGTAATTTTATAAACTACTTCCTATATTCTCAATCGAAAAATATAAAGTTCGAATAACTCTTCCTAATAAAAGTCCATAAATCCTCTATTTTCAGCTCTTTCTCATAGTAGAAATAATTAAGCATAACGCGGTACAATCGCTAAACGCTCGCAATAAGAGCGTCTATATAACCTATAGTCCACTAAATATAAGTAATTATATTTCGTTCTAGCTGTTCGGCGTATACCCCGGTTACGGCTTCTATCCAATCTTCTTTCTTTCTAATCGACGTACGTTCGCTAAGCTTCGAGGAGTTATAATACAGTACCCGTTTATCGCTCTTAGGCTTCTATACCAACGTAATGAATAACTTATAAAGCTCTGCCTTCTTAACTTATACAATCGCCTATTACTCTGCCATCTATCGGAAAAGTTTCGAATGCTGTTTATTTTGCTGGCAGATAATCTCAAAAATCTATTTATTACTAAAATATCTAAATCTCCCTTGTTTTAAACCCTAGGGCGTTATTATTATATTACGTTTGTTATTCGATCGGTCGACTAACGGTTATCGGGATATATTTCGGCTGCGTATGCAAAGTAATTCATACTTTTAAAAACCGTACTTTTCTCCTGCTGGGATTTTATAGCCGGTTTTCCTGTATATACTTGTATCGTAGCTGATCGTTCGTCGGCTGGATTCAGATTCGTATTCTCTTCTATAAGCGAATTAGATTCGTTCTGTAATCTACGTATTTTACTTTTAATAGCTTTCGCGTTACTTTCTATAGTAAAGATGAAAGAATTATAAGAGATAGCTGTAAGCTAAGTAAGGTGATCGCCAACTAGTCGCAAAGCAAATTCCAAGAAGTAAGTGTATTAGGTTACTTCTATCCGGCGTTTTCTAGTGCTGCCAGGTAGTTATTTATACTAGCAGATGGGTCGGTGGCTGGTTGGCTACTAGCCGCAGGCCTGTTACAGCTATGTTCTTATATATATTCAGTCTTTTAAGTATATATTGTAATCGTTTTAATTTAATTTATAATTTAAATAAGTATCGAAAAACTAAAATTAAAATAAACCGATAGGTTTAGGAGAATTATAAACGGCCTAATTTTATTCGTAATATTTATAAAAAACTATAGTGCTTTTAAGAAACGCATCTAAAAAGTATATCATTTAATATAAACTCTATAAATTCCGCGTCTTATTAAGAAAATCTTAGGTTAATAAATGTTTTCGACTTTTTAGTATTTTAATAATAATTTGAAGATCTTTTTAAATTCTTATGAATTCGAACAATCTCATAAAATTATTTAAGAGGTTTTCTTTTTTAAAAAAAAACCTCGCTTTTTTACATTTCTTTTAATTGGCATTAAATAATTCTATTTACTCTAAAACTTCAAAATTCAAATTATAGTATTAATAATAAACTCTATTATTTCATTTAAATATTAATTTTTATAGCGTTTAATAAATTTTTACACTAATCCAAGCTTAGGTCTTTTAAAAAGTTAAGATAGATCAATTTAAAGCTAGTTAGTTAATATAATTTAGGTTAATTCTGTTTTATTTCGATATTTATATATAATAAACTTAACAAAGATATATTAAAAAAGATTAAGTTACATCGTTTTAATTTATTTATACTTTCGATAAAAACCTTTTTTTTAGTTATTTATTAAAGTAATTCCCTCTTCTAATTAGTAAACGAAAAGGATAACGATTTATGATAACGCTGACGGTTTTATTTACGGTTAATCGCAAAAAAGTTAGTAAGTTAAAGTTAGTAAGTTAAAGTTATATAATGTTTTACGATAAAATAAAGTTTTATTTAAGCGATGATAGAATTATAAAAATAAAAGTATCGGTTTTAGAATTTGGGTTATTTATTTAATGTTAAATTAATTCTACGATGTGACTATTAATTTATTATAAGAGAATATACATAGTTAATAACAATTACAAAATGAAAAGTTATTAATAAAGTTATATAACTAAAACCGCGTTTTTAATACGGTAATAACTTGGATATTAAATAATTAAAAGTATAAAATAACGATAAAATTAGAGATACATAGTAAAACGTAAACTTTCGTAAATAAAAAAGAGTTATAAAGTTAAATATTTTATTTCTAAGAAGAGATATGTAAAACGACAATAATAATTTTTAATACAATCTGATAAAAATTATAAAGTTATTATGCGTTATTATTGAGATTTGTTTTTGGTCGATTTAAAAATTATTATACGTATTATTTAAAATTTGCTAACTAAGTAATATTAAAATTACGATAAAACGTATTAAAACTTAATTAAATTACGCCTAACAGAAACAAATTTCTAAAAATACCTATATAACGCGAATTAATTAATCAGCGAGATCGGACCTTAATTTCTACGCTTTATACCATTTCATTAGTTAATTTACTTTTATTATCTCGACAGGTCAAAAACTACCTAATAAGCTAATATAAGCAGTAAACTCACATAATACGTTATTTTAATTTCATTATATTAATTATAGGACTTATGTGTAATATCACAATAAATTCCGACGGTTATATGTTTTTATATTCGATATATATAAAGATTATTTTAATTTATCGGATATAAATTATCCATGAAGTAATTTTTAAAATTATTTTAAAATAGTAACTAAACTATTTCAAACTCAAAATGAATTAGAAAAAAAAAACTAATAATATTACTAACAGCATATAATAGAAATCTTTGTCCGCGTACTATTAGTTTTGCTCTTATTAGTTCGTTCTCCCGGATTCGGGTTTTAATTGGTTTATTTTGGCGTTATAAACAAGTACTGTGAATAACTTTGAAAAAAAATTGGAGAACGAGCGAGGGAGTCCAGAGCTAGCTGAGGTACTCAGCCAGGAATACACGCTTCATGCCGATTGCCAGGTTCGTTGAATTTGGGGTTCATCATACAGGGGCCAAACCACCTGCTCGCCCTTCCTCTCCAGCCCCGTCTCAGCCGCCTTGACTCTGTCCTCACCGTTTTCCAATTCAGGTTAGCATGAGACAGCCCGTGCCTTAGGGGCTGTTTACCGCAGCCCGGTCGCCACTGCACATGTAACTTTTCCCCACCTGTGTCCATATTAACGGCAATGCTCCACCACATTTTCCCATATTCGGTACTGATCTGCACTGCATAAATGGTGACTTCTGTGCATAATTAAGCCGGTCGCGACTGGAAAAATCGCGATGTATAGCCCCTGTCAGCTTGGCAACTATCCCTATAATAGCAGTTAAAGTGGGCGAAAAGGGGGCAGCCGCCACTGGGTTCCACAAGCCCAGTGGTGACTGTGAAGGTAACAAAAAGAGTTAGGTTTATCCTGATATGAAAAGGTTGGATATTACCATTATGGGCAGCTTCAGGATCAAGCTCATTTTCGCCGTTTCTTCATTATTGAAAACCTTGGAATCAGGCCGTGTATCAGGGATGAAGGTATCCTGACTGCTTCTGGCAGTAGGTTGATTAATTGATGATATCCTTGAAGCTATGCTGAATAATCGCTAATATGTCATAGCTGCAGAAACAGCAGAAACAGCGAAAAACAGCGAATAGCTTCCAAAAACGTTAAAGCGGCGATGCGGGATTGATTACCTAAGCTCTCGCGGATGACCCGTATACATCTTGAAAGCAAGGAATTTCTATACAAATAATATGGAGAAAACTTGTCACTCTACCACCCTGTGGTGACTGCGCCCCACTTGCGGTAAACAGGCCCTTACGTAGTAGTCTGCCAGATGCACCAGGCTTCGGCTCTACCCATGTCCTCGCAGGGATTATTGCAGTTAGTGGCATATAAGTCCCCACATCTCAAGGGTTCTTAACTAATTGGTTGATGCCATAAAAGGTGATGTGGCTAAGGGCTTTCGCGTATCTGTCAGGCTGGCAGTGCCAGCTACCGAATTGACCCCCTTGCTCTGAGAATTGGTACTAGTAAGTATGTATCTCCTACCGTAAATTGTATGGTAAATACATACATGTGCTCTGGCATACTGGTAACGAAAACTGGGGCTCGTAGCGCACTAACTGCAATAATCCTTGCGAGGGTGTGTGTATCCCCTTTAAGGGCCACGAGCAGCACCAGATACCTGTATGTACACAGACCTGAGACTTTTGTACAGTATCAGAGGCGTGTAAAGACAGGGTGACGTGGGGTTGCCCCTGGTCCTCAAGGGGATCGCAGAATTACTCCGTACTTCCGTCGCAAATTCTCAACTCCGCCGAAGCGGGGTCGGAAAATCAGGCATGCCTTCCTTTTACTCGAGATTGATTGCTGAACATCTGTGGGAGCACAGCCTGATGTATCCACCCGATCAACTGAACTCTGCTTGCGGCAGTTATTCCCATGTCTGTTCGCGCTCAATCGCCTAGTACAGAGATGCTCGCTTTGCAACCTGGTAGTTATCACCGATCTGCTCATCTCAGCCGACGCATGAGGACTTTCATTGGCATGATGGGTTGCTTATCTCTCGGCTCATCCTATGCCATTAACCGAAATCGCACCGTACATCACAAAGCACACAACAACAGTATCAAATCACTTCAGGGCAGAAAATTTTTTGGGTTCAGTGATTTCTATACCCCTACACGGATCTTTGTCAAATATCTACACCACCCATTACTGCGATGTTGGACTTTTGATGCTGAAAGTTGCAAACCAATGCTACATGGGTATCTCAAAAGGGCCCTCAACTTTCCATGTGAACCAGCGGCTCACGAAACTAAGAAATCTTTCTCGGTGCACGCCAGAAACATCCCTGAGTGTGGCATGTCCGCTTTCCAGTCGACAAAGAGCAATTGATGGCACCAAAACATCTCAGTTTCGTACATCGACTCATTTTTGAGATTCTGCAGTTTGGCGTCTTTAACTCGTTAGGATATGGCCTAGCGCTTAAGAATTAATTTAGACTCACTTTGACTCAGAACTTCGCCCTTCAGATCAAGCAGGAAGTCAATCTGTTTTTGGGACATGACCGAGGTGTCTAAGTCAGGATTATGCCAATCGAGCAATAATGGAGCTGCGCCACCGGACGCGAAATGGAAGTAAGCAAGTACAGTCTTGCAAGCATGGTAGTATGCGTGACTGAGAGAAGTCTCATCGTTCGATCTTGGTGCAAACTGGGGAATGTTATATTAGCACATTGAATATGAAGCGAGTTCAAATACTTACGCTGATCCCAAATCGTCTGGAATAGTCCATAACGTGACCGAGAATCACCTCTGAGTTGTGCAGGATAATAAAACTGGCAATGAAGATCTCGTACCAGTTCTCCTTTTTCTTTTCAAGAACTTTCTCCTTGAGGAGACGCAAGAGCTTGGATTTCAGAGGGATCAACACATGCTTGATTGCAATCTCGTCAAGTTGGGTATCCATAATCGGTGTGACAGGAACTGCTCCGATATAAGGATTAAGACGGCAAGGTCCGATGCTTTGCTTCATTGGTGGAAGACCGAGCATATCGTCTCCGGTAATAAGCCAGAACCTTTCGATCATGCGAGTTGCGGACCAAAGCATCAATGCACCCGCCACCAGCTCACTCTAGAAACTTAATTAGAAATAACTAAAGGAATAAAGTTCCAAGACGGACCTACTTTTGAGCCACCATGGTACCTTTCTGCCTCTTTGAACGTCTTCAGAATTATTGGATTGCTATTGACCAGGAGAGCTCTTGTGAATTCCGCTCTGGTTTTCCAGATGTATTGCCGCAGATTTCGGCCGGCCTCAGCCAGGTCCGAAATGTAGTATGGAGGGAGCTCGTATTTCCGTTTGCATCCAGTGATATCAGTCCAAGAATATCCCGTTGTATCGTCTGGCCCTGGTTGGTAGCGCGATATGGTCACCTCAAAGGCGGTCTTGCAGACGTCATGAGTGAGTTGTACCTTTCGCGGGGGCTCAAAGTCTGTGACCCCATTTGGCAGGAGAAGTGTGCCCTTTCCAGGTTCTTTTGACTGCATCCAATGCTGAAGAGTGGCAAGTTGATCTAAAGTTGTACCTGCATTGAAAATGTTTAATATTGGTACGGAAATCCGAAACGACATGACTTACCAAGCCTGAAGAGCTTAATATCAATAATCTCGACACGACAGCAAGGCTTATATAGACGGTGTGGCGGAGTACTTGCACATCGCCCACACGGTGCAAACTCTTCTTCGGCTTGTTCGCACTGGGTACATTAGATTGGTATTGAAATCTCCGTATGAAACTTACACGAATTCTCTTCTTGCGACAAGTCTCACAGGCCCCAAGTTTCCTCGTGCGAGCAGTCGAGGTTCGGGACTTTTCATTAAGCCTAGACCTTTTAGTACCGTAAGCTCGGAATACGGTCTGCTTGGCGTCTGGGGCCCCTCGTTTCCTCGAGACTGCCGGTGACTGACGTCCAGGTGAGTAAAGCGACAAAATAACCAGGTGAGATACATACTAAATCAACAAGTGCGCCTGAAGATGGTGAATGCTGAAGTACATCCAGAGCAGATGACTTGTTAACCACAGCCTGCTCGTTAAGATTTGCGTATTCAAGGGCACTTGTGGCTCCCGGTTGAGCCCAAGATTGTATGAGTACGCCTGTTTCGGCGGTTGGTAACGCATACGTGTCGAAAAAATTACCAGGGTGGTCGCTGTTCCTAGCGGGCTTATAAACTAATGCTTCCGGGCTCTCACCTAGGCGAGACGCGAATAACTCCGGCTTCTTCAGCGCTGGCCCGACAAATTGAGTACCAGCAAGAGCAGGCAGTGAAACATACTGCAGGTTCGAAGGTTCCAGGGACGGTTGGTTTGGAAAAGAGTCCACGACCTCATCCAAAGCCGGGAGCTTTTCGCAGCTCTTCAACGGAAGTGAATCATTCTGCGAGGGGTATCGGCCGACGCTGAAGCTGGTATTGCAGGGCGACATGACAGGTTGAGGCAGTTCGCCAACAATGGTACGTGAGAAGCTGTGCGGGTACGAGAGAGAAGAGATTCTGACATCATTTTGATCCACTGCACTTGAAGCAAGGGAATCCAGCTCTGGTTGCGGTAGTGCTGGGGAACAGGGGAGAGGCCAAGGTGTAACTTGACCGATTGCTTCATCCGGCACTAGTAAGGACGGGCCGGAGAAAAGCTTGTCTCTAGTCGCGCTAGCAGCCGTAAAGCCGTCCAAAAATCCGACCATGTAATCATTGCTGATTGCTTCGACCCCGCTTTCATCACCAATCTGCTGCCCTTTAGCCTCGTACTGAGCAGGTGTCTTCGGAGAGTGAGACATTGTGCTGGTGCGTGGTTGTCCGCGATTCGTTGTACGAGAGCCGTCAGCTAAAGCCATTTCAACCGGCGCGCGTGAGAAGTCGCCATATTTATGAGAGCTTGATATAAACCATATCATATAAGTTAATTTTTTCTTTACCTATTTTTAGCATAGGATTTTTCTTTAACGTTAGTGCTACGCAAGTAATCGAGCCTGGTGTCGCCGATCCCGCGGAGAACTTGAAGCGAAATGTGAGGCTGGAAGGACATGGGTAGCTGCATGGTAGCTGCATGGGAAAAGCCGTCGGCCGCGCCGGCAGCTGGCACTAGGCAGTTAGCTCGCGCCAGGCCCAACAAGGCAACCGGTGAATGCGCTTGTCCGGGAAAGGGAAGACATGCATTGGAGGACGCGACAAGGCCACTCGCGGGAAAAGCTAGGTATAAAGGAAATCGGTCAATCATTGTCTGCGCCTCCCTCTACCTCAATTCTGCTTTTCTATTATCCAACCCGAAGATGGACCACTTTCTGCCTCCTCCCGCAACTCAGGGCTACAGCCTCAGGAAGGCCAACAAGGCCGATCTAGATGATATCACTCGAATACATATCAATGGCTTCGTGGAAGAACCCATGGACAATTACTGCTATCCTTTTCGGTTCAAGTACGTGGGGGATCACTTCAAGTGGATGAGAAAAGAATACGAGTACTATTTGGACAATTCGCAGAAATATTTGGTCCACGTGGCCGAGGCTGCGGAACAACCCGAAGGAGGTGTCAGCCGCAAGCCTATGGCCCTTGCAGTTTGGAACATTGCCGTGCTAGCCGAAGCTCCTGCGTTGGGCAAGTCCACGTCCCTCCCATATTTCAGCCTCGTCAATGCTAAACTATGATCTGTCAGATCGTGGTCTGGACAAACGGAAAGATGCAAACAAGAAGCACGTTGAAGCGTACTTGAAGGTGGCCAGCAACCGCTACGAGCCTCAAGCATTCTTTTTGCAGTGGGCTGAGAAACAAATCAACCTCTCCGTCCTCACAGTTCTTCCTGAGTTCCGACGCCAAGGAGTTGGTACCATGATGGTAAACTGGGGAATTAATGCCGCTAGAGAGAAGGGTTGGCCCGTGACTGTATGCGCAAGTCCACTCGGAGAACTACTTTATGCCCATCTCAAGTTTGGGGTCATAGGCACTGAGGTTATTCAGGCTGAGGGCGAAGAAGACTCATTCTCGACCGCAGTCATGGTGCTTTGTCCGCAGGAGTGATTGCAGCTGGGGTAAGGGAATGGGTACCCGCGGGTACCCATCGGATTTGCCAAGGACCCATTGGGTACCCATTGGGTCTTGCCAAGTACCCACGGATACCCATTGGGTCCTTAGTTGCGATTATTTCAAGATTATTTCAAACCTTTTTTTAAATATTAAGGTTTTTTTTTCTTTAAAAAGTTTTTTTTTTGTTGAATCGTATTGAAAGTTTATTTTAGTTTTTGTTTTTGTTTTCTTTTTAAAAATCTTTTTTTATATAGCAATGGGTCCTGATGGGTCCTTGGCAAAACCCATTGGGTATCTGTCAGATAAGTAGCGCAATAAGTGCGCACTTATTAATTCAGTCTTTTGGTGCAGTGGCTAGCTGACAGTACCTGCGGGTCTTTTTCATTTCCGCCAAGGACCCATGGGTCACCCATGGGTCCTTGGCATTACCCGCGAGTACCCGTGGGCCGTGGGTAATTTTCGGTGGGTGATTCCTCCCTCACCCTAATTGCAGCGTAGAATCCGTCGCGGCTCACAATGCTTTGCCGGGTTAAGCATCGGCAGAATTTTAGAATGGTCGAAATTGTCTACTTCCACGATACAGCAGCGGTGGCAACTCTACTGCCATTTGAGAGATTATTGATGGTTTGAGTACCCGAACAGCCGCATCCCCTCCTATATGTTCTCCCACCAGGCACCAACCCACACGTCCTAGACCATTGGCGGAGCAGAAGTTACAGGGGTATATTTAGTTAGTTACCTCCACTGCCCCGCAATATTCCCTAAACAGCTAGTATGTATACTCCCATATATTCTGTATGCAGAAATATTTCTACTACAAGTATACAACTTTCAAAAAGCGCTCTATCCTATCCCATTATAACAGCGCCAACGAAACGAAGAAATCTTTCGGAACGGCGTACCACGCCTTAAATATCGCCATATACAGTTGTGTTCCTTTGTTAATAACTGCATACAATTTTTTTTTAAATTAAAAAACTCTCATACACTTACGTCTTCGATAAGGATGCTTACGAAAATTGTTGTTGTTAATAATGTCGCCCTGATGTTATTTCCCATACAAATTGTATGGGGAGCTACATCCTAGCCGTATTCGGAAACAGGGGCGAGTGGAAGGAACTAATAAATATACCCCGGTAATTTGTACCTGAGTCTAGGGTTTCATGAAATCAGCCCGTTTCTGAGGAATTTCTGGCAAAAGTCTCCTCGCTTCCTCCAGGGCAGCCTCACCTGCTGTCGCAACAAATTCCTAGAGAATTGCAGTCCATATCTGCATCGGCAGCGCCTTAGCAATTGCCATTGATTTGATGAGGTCCCTCTTTGCCGGTGTACGCCTGCGGTTGACATTGTGCACGCTTAGATTAAGTAATCGGGAGTGGTTATGATGCTTGTCCGGCGCCTCCAGCTTCCACTGGTTGGTCCTCTGGTTGTTCTTCGTGTTCCAAGTGACGAGCTTGAAAGGACATCCTGTTGTACGCGTGGTAGCGCAGGGGGACCTATCGCCAGCCGTCACAGAAAATATGAGACCCTGACATCACACACTGAAGCATATATGGCTGAAGAATGATTGAATTGTCTGGTTGACCTCTGAAGAGATCCTGTCTAGAAAAGAGAGTCGCGATGTCTCCTTAAATACACCAAAAACAGCTGCAATTGAGAGAAAGCGATACCGGAGCTTCGAGTCAGTTCCTCCTACTAGTAGTGAGGCTAGCTAAGCTGTAACGCTGATGTAACGCTGCTAACAGGTCTAGACTTCAGGGTCTGACAGAAAACCACATTCTTGCAACGTTCCTTACTGGTCTTGATGCATGTTCTTCAAGGCACCCCAGGTCCAATGTATCATCGGCGATGGCAGTGATATTGCACTACAGGACTACCTTCGTTTTCAGTTCGGTAAGCAATCTCATTCATTAAAACCTTAGAGCTATAGGAATGGTAATATCGTAATTGGACAATTTAATGGAATTCGAATCTCGTACATCCCAAAAAGGCCTTGTTGAAGGACTTGCCTTGCGGTGAGCTGCTTCAAGCTCAACTCTCAATTAAAGACAGCGTTAGCTAGCACAGCTCAATCAACGAAATACTTTACCACCCCAAGCCTCTGCTGACAAGACGGCTAGCACTTCCGGCATCATAGTCTCAAACCATCACCGGCCTGAGTACGAATACACAAGAACAAAATATGAACCGCAAGTGGGTGATCAGGGCGGTATAGAAGAAGAAAAACAACGTGTAATTGATAAGTCTACCAAAGACAGCAATCTCACCACCATACTCGGTTGTGACAACCAATCATCCGATTAGCCATTGACCTCCGAGCTCTCCTCCAATCCAGGCTCGTGAAATAGGTCCCAGGTCTCCTTCCTGGTCCCATCTGGCTCATTTGGGCCATACACCTTCTTCCACTCATTCTCGAGTGACGGGGGAATGCCCCATGCTTGGTCAGGATCTCTGAAGTACATCTTGATAAGATGCCTCTTCATAGTATTGCCGCTATCATCAAATCCCTCGCGAGCATGGACCAAGGCCATATCGTTTACGAAAAGAAGGTCACCCTTCTTGGCAGGGATTTTGAATGCATTCTTCATTGCTATGAACTGTATAGCATCTGCGGCCTCGATTTGGGCTTCCGTCGGAGCTGGTAGATCCGGGTTGCGTTTACGCTGCCAGCCAAGGATTCCGTAGCGGGAGAAACGGAACAAGATTGGTACTTTGTCTGAGTCTAGTTTCTGCAGAGGTTGGACGTGACGTGGCGGCTGGAAGTCGTAGGACTTGAAACTACCAAATGTCAGCCCAGCGATTCCCAAGTACAACTTGTTAAGAATTTGCTCGGGAGCTTTTAGAACTAGAAGCGTGATTTCAGCATTGCCTTACCTATCAAATATCCATGGCTTTGCCAGCGTGTGCAGGACGTCCGGCCGGTTGGCTGCCAGCTCGTTATAAGTTTGCCACAAACTGCTGAGGATCGTTTCACCACCGCTTGAGGCTAATTCCATGTAAAAGAAAGCCATCACTTCGCAGTTGTCCGTGTGGAATGACTTTTGCTTATTGTCAAAACATTTGTTCGCTATGATATGCTATGCTTGAGCAAAACGTACCAGGGGAACGTTAGAGAACGCAGGCGCGGTAGTCGCGGGTCCGCTGCCTCCAGCTTGCACGTCCACTACATGTGCTGTTGTTATAGACACCCGATTAGTGCTTGGTAGAGCTGTTCAACATTATCGATAAACTTACAAACGACGCGTTTGGCTTTCACATCAACAAATCCTCGTTGTGGACAAACATGGGAACTCACACCCGCGTAAATAATGAGGCTCTGCTTCCGTGTATACTTGGACGGGTCGAGACCATGAATGATTTGGAAACCGACGCCTTTGTATATATGGTCGGAAAGCTTTCTCAAGCGCTGGGAAAACGCGGCTGGCAATTCGAAGGTCGATGAAGAGAGCTCTGAAAGATCGTCATAATTGGCTAGGAGATGGATCATCAGTACAATACGTCAAGAATAAACCTATGGAGAGACCGACCTTCGAACTTTGCCAGAGCAGCGTCGATAGCGGCGATTTCCTCGACTCTCAGGTCTAGTTTCCATTCGGACTCCTTCGTCTCAACTCCCGCACCAGTCCATGCGAGGGGAGAGTCAATGTGGTTCGGAAATCCATCAGGAACATCAAGGTTGGGTTTCTCTCGAATGGCTTCCTTTTCCCAGAAACGTTTAGTGTCGATATCGGAAGGGACATAGGATGCAGTAGTGGCTGCCATGCTGGAGACTGAGCAGCAAACCTTGGCCGCGAACTTGATTTGAAAGCGCAAGAAACAGAAGTTTACTACCAGCACGAGGTAGTAGTGTGGCCGGCCATCTCTACGGTTTTATATCAACTCTCCTCGATGCTCCGGGACGCCAATGCTACTGATAAACCGATGCAGCTCTGCTTGCGGTGAGGGCAGGCTTGTGAAATTAATTTTGGGCTTTAAGTGTTGGTTAGTTTCTTTCTTAGATTTATCCAGTGATTTAACAAAACTGATTCCTTTTTAATACGTTCTTAATTTTTTCCTAGTTAGTTTTAGACGAACTATTAACTGAACTAATGAACTTAGATTTAACAAGTATGTATATTTGTAGTTTTGAAAATATCTATATTATTAAAATTTTACGTACAGTATATACTAATATTCAATATGTAAATAATTTTCGGTCCATAAATCAAAATATTTATAGCTTAAGTTTTGTATATATTTTCCACTATATATATTTATTTTAAGAATTGTTTAAAAGTCTTTTATTTTTTTAATTTATTAACACGGGATGTGTAATTAAATCTAAAATAACCAGGATTAATAAATTATTAAGTTAAGAAGCTTTATTATGTGAAAATCTTTTTATTTAACATTAATTTATATATAGAATATTCTAAAGCATTATACGAAATTCTGCGAAATGCTAGAGATTTCTTGAGGTTTTCTTCGCTTGACGTGCAATATAAGCGAGTTGGTCGGTTTTTGGCATCTTACGATAAGAAATTTGAATAAAACAACAATACGCAGTAACTAAATTCAAATTAACCGAGTTCTTTTTAATTAACGTATGTGTAACTTTGTTACAAATATATACACTATATCCGGGCTTATTATAAGTATTATACTTCCGTTTTGTTCTTTTTTTTAAGTTTAGTTAATTTATTTTAAGGTTTTATTATAAAGTTGATTTCCGGCTTGCGAAATTTAATTCATTTTTTTTAAATACTTCATTTTGTAACAGAGTTTATTTTATTTTTTTGCTTTTCGACAGCTCTTTAAAATATGGTTTGTATTATGTAATTAATCGTTATTGCTTTTAAAAACGGTCTATAAGAGGATAATAAACTATGTTATATTCAAAAATTTACAGATTTAGCCGGTTTTATTAGTATGTTATTCTGCTAATTTCTGATCGGTTTTACAAATAATGTTCTCGTTTAGTTATTGCACGGATAATTTTGAATATTTTCCCAAATAGGAAAAACAAATCGGCTGAAATAAACGAAAAACCAATCGATATCGGTATAATAGAAGAAAGTTTTAATTCGAAAAACATCATATTAAAATTTGAAGAGAACGAATCTGCTTTATACGAAGCTCGATTTAAAAGTATCGGTTACCATGGTAACTTTAAACGTTTCGAAAAAACTTCCAAACCCCTTTTTTCTTTCTGATATAAATGTATTAATATTAAATCAAATCTAAAATATGAAGCAAATTAACGCAGTTTAATAGAACAAAATAATGTACGTTAAAAGGTTAAAGGAATAAGAAATTATTAAAGATATAAAGTATAATAAAATTATTATTGAAATAATATTTTCTGATTTTCTATCAGATTGAAGTTTTCGTAATCTATGAAAAAGAAAATAGATGTAATCTCTTTGTGCGCGTTCCGATATATTTGTCACAATATGAATATTATATCTGCCTTGATTTTTGCGATATTTAATTATTGTAATTTAAAAAGCTTTTAATCGGTTTAAAATAGATTTATATAGTAGAAATTAAAATAATTTTATTCTAGCAGAAGTTATAAGAAAGGCTAATTCTAAAAGCGAATAATTAATCTATTTATCAGTTATTTCCTATTTATATCACGTCTTTTAAGCTTTTTAGCTTGATAATATTTATAGTTACTATGTTAATTATTATATAAAACTGCATAAAAGATTTTATTACATTCAAATTACAAATAGTTATACCTTTTTAAAATATCTATTGTAATTATAAAATAAACCAACTTAAATTACTTACGAAATATTTTAGGTTGATTACATAATATTTATTAATAACCCAAACTTTTATTTAAGCGTATTTTGAACTCTTTTAATTGCTCAGCAACGTTAAATGCTTATTTTTAGCTGGTATTATAACGAGTTAAATAAATAATAAATTTGTTATGATTACTCTTAACGTACGAAGTAAAAAAGAAAAAGGGTACTCCAATATATATTAAAAATTCAATTAATATTCGATGTTGTTGAAACTGTCGTTGATATTTGAAAATTGGAATAATATTCGTTTAGATCGCATTTGCTATAATAATAGCTTAGTAAGAATTTCAAATAGATTTATAGAAAATATAAATTTTGAGAGTAAAATTTTAAAAGTTGTTTTATTAACTTAAAGGTGTAACGAACCTGTTACACAACTACCTGGAAGTGTGATCAGTATCAGAAATGAGTTCTTGATTTGCAGGTAACTATAGGGCGAAGAATAATTCAGTAGATTATCCGTTAAAGAGATTTGCAGACTTTTCTTTCAATCGAAGGACGTTGCCTTTAATTGAAAACTTAGATTGATAGTTAAGGAGCGAAACTAAGTAGGTGCTATTTATAGAGGAAGTCCATTCGTTATATATTCTTTTGTTCTTTATAGGTGTGTTGTGGATCCGTGCGATCTGTGTGATTTGGTCCCAGATCACCTAAATTACCTAGATCGCCTTAATTGTTAAGCTTTCCTCGTCCGAAGTTCAGCCGGGGCGAGTTCGCGTTAAGCTTTAATAGTAGTTGCTTTCGAGGCAGGAACTATTGTTTTTGTAACATTACTCCCCCTTTTTAAGGATTTTCGTTCTAAAGATAAAAGTCGCAAGTGGCTTTTTAGTCTGTTGGAGAGATTTTCGAAATTTTTAAGCTGATCCCATTATGATAGGTCGTATTCGAAAAAAAAGAGGAAACCTCGTTTAAACTAACGCAATTTTCGCGACATTCGTACTGATTTAATTGTAATATTTGGCATTAAGGCTTTTTTTACTTCAACTATACTTATTTTGACGAGTTTAACTATTTGTACGCCTTTGAATACCTGAGTTGCAATTGTTGTACCCGTGGCCAGCGTTTTTTCTACAACGTTTTATTTATAAATTCGTTAAAAAAAATAAACGAAACGTATAAACAATTGCAAAGGGAGCAGCGAGAAGTTAAGGACAGCTTTTTGGCGTATTAAAAGGTTGCGAAGAAAGAACTAGATAAATTGCGGCGTCGGGAGGATGAAAAATAAAAAGAATTTATTAGGAAATTAAGGCGCTGACGCTTTTAATAGATGTTCTTAAAAAGAAAGCTTAAATAATATTAAAAAAGGGTTTGGAGTTAAATAAATTAAAAGAACGGGAAAAATTGGCAAAGGAATAACGGCGTGTAGAGATAGAGTAAGCTTAGCTTGTTTTTGAAATGGACGTTATAGTAAAAGCGTTTATCTCCTTCGACTGAAACGTCGTAGAGTTGGATTTGAGTGCCGGGCCGCTGTCCCTTGCGACCTTGGCCGCGTTAAAGACGGTCGGTCAGGATTTTGGCAGTGAAACGTTTTAACTAGGTTCTTCGCGTTTGTTAGGTGCTTAAGGGGTTTCTAAGTATTTTCTTCGTATGGGTAATATTTTTTATTTGATCAGATACTGGACTTTGTTTTTAATTATCCTAGAGTCTAGTATTCGTTTAACTTCGTACTTATCGTCATCTTTTTCGACTTCTAAACTAGTTTTTAACGGGACGTTCTTAGGTGCTGGTTTAAGCAAAGAGATATGGAAAACGGGGTATATCTTTATCGTTTTGGATAGTAACAGTCGGTATTTAATTTTGGAAATCACTTCGTCGACCTTAAATAAAGCAAGCTTTTTTAAAATCAAGCTTGTTACTGGGTTTTTTTGTTCTAATTTGAAAAATGTTCGAAGTCGGGTTTTTTTTAACGTAACAAATAAGCCTTTTTTTCTGTCAACAGAATTAATCCTTTAATTCTTTTTTTATTGTAGTACTAAGTTATTCTTTATTGAAGAAATCGCAATTTATTCTGTAGGCGGACATATATTGTCTAGATTTCAGTTATTACTATTTCTGTTCGGAAAGTTTTCGCGGTTAATTTTAGAGCTTTATCGAATGGTTGTTTTGGTCGTTGAATCTTTGCTTTGTAACCATATACCGCTGTATGGAGAGAAATACCCATATTTTCGTTAATAGACGTATTATAGATTACTTGGGCTAATAGAAAAAAAATTTTTAACTTAGTTATCTTGCTGGTAGTTGATATAACTTTTTAAGTCTTACTTTAATGTTTGATTTAAACGTTTTATTTGTCCATCCGTTTGCGGGTGGTATGCCCTAAAAAATTTGAACTTAGCGCTTATCTGTTTAAAAAAACTAGTACCAAACTTTAATGTGGAAAACTTATTTTTGTTTAAGATGATTTTTTCTGTATCTTATATTTGTCGAGGTAATATCGGATAAAGGTATAAGCCAGTTGTTTTGCCGTTGCGTTCCTTTTGAAAGGTAAGAAATACTTATATTTGGTGAATTTGTTAACGATTACCCATATTCATCGTATTGTACTTTAGTAACGGGATATTTTGATAGGGGTAAACCGGTAATAAGATCCTAAGCAATAGTGTTCCAAGCTTTTCCTGGAATATCTGTAGGCTGTAAAAGCTTATAGGGTTTATGTCGGGCTGCTTTTGCCTCGTTGCAAATGTTACAATTTTTGACTACCTGCTTAACAGTTCGTCGAAGTTCTGGAAAATCATATTTTTCTTGTAACCGTTTGGTAGTTTTAAAAATACCTTGATGTCCGTGTAATAGATCTTCATAGAATTTTTTAACGAATTGCTTTTGTTGTTTTCGAAGGATGCAGATTTTATCATGGTACAATAACTGGTTTTCAAGTTATTTATTTAATTGCTAAACTCTTTTCCAATTCATTTTTAGTTAGGAATTTCGGAATTTCGTGCAATTGTAAGGTGCCGTCTTCGATTTATCACAACATTTGCATCCGACGTTTTGGAACCTTGGAGTTGTAATTTCCTTTACGACTTAGGATGTCCGCTTATTTTTCCCTTAATATAATGGATTCGGAAGTTGAATTTCGATAAAAAATTATCCAAGTTTCGTGGCGTTTGTTTAGTTTTTAAGTCGTTATAAACCGGGTAAGGTTGTTATAATTTAAGTAAATGTCGAAAGGTTCCTTGGTTTCGTTAAGGAAAGATTTTTATTTTTTCAAAGCGTTGATAATTGCTAGTAGCTTTTTGTCGTAGATCTTGTATTTAAGTTCTACGTTTCGTAAGGCCTTAACATAGAAAGTTACTGGGTACTATTTCCTATTATTTTTTTGTTATTCCAGGATTGCGCTTCGGACATAATCTAAGGCATTTGTCTTTAAGCGTTTCTTTCTGTCGTAGTTGGGTAATCTTATTATTAGCGCTTTAGTAATCTCGTTTTTGAATAGTTAAAAAGCTTTTTTAACTTTCTTTAAAACATTAAATTCTTTTCCGGTATATTTTTTAGTAGTAAGTTTCGTTAATAGTTTGATAATATCTTTATATCCCTTAATTAAGTTGCGTACATAATCCGTAAACTTTAGGATTTACCAGGTATCTATAACGGTTGCCTTATTAAAAATGGGCCAGTTTTTTGACTGCTTTTAATTTAGAGTTCTAGATTTAAATTTAACCGGGAGTAAGGGTAAATCCTAGATAATCTAGCATTTGCGTATGTTATACACTTTTAGCGCGGTTAATTCGAATATTTGCTTTATCCAATACTTTAAGAATTTGGAAAATATGCTTTTTATATTTTTCCAGCGTTTCGGAATAAATGAGTATGTCGTCGAGATACACGAAGATATAATTGTCCAGGAATTTCCTGAGTATGTTTATACTTAGCCGTTGGAAACTGGCAGGAGCGTTAGTAAGTTTTAAAGGCATTATTCGATATTCGAAATACCCGTATATTGTTCGAAAAGCGGTTTTTTACTTTTTTTCTTTTACCATTCTGATACGGAAATACCCGTTTCGAAGGTTTAAGGCGGTAAATTACTTGGCTTTGCTTGCGTTTCCTTTAAGGTATTTATTAAGGTTAAGGAATAACCGTTCTTGATAGTAATGTCGTTTAGCTGCCGATAGTCGACCATACGTCGATAAACTAGATTTCCGTTTTGGTCGATTTGTTGTCTGCCGTTTTTAAGCTTAAGTACCATAAATATAGGGTATCCCGCCAGAGATTCGGATGGCTGCATATAACCTTTTTTTAGGTTTAACTGTATACTTTTTCATAAGGCCTTTACCTTTTCTGGATTTATATGGTAGATTTTATAAAGCTTCGGGTAATGTCCTTTTTTAATAGGTGTGCGATGGTTTTATTATCCGTACGGAGGTAGTTCGTGGTTTTTTCTGTTCTTAAAGAGTCGTCCGAATCATTAATATTCTGGGGGTATTGTACTGGCAGAGTTTGATATTTTGGCTTTCCGGATAATGTAGCAGACCTTTTTGGTTTTTTTTTAAAAGAAGTTAATTCGCAGTTTTAAGAAAGCTGGCGAGTCTTCCAGTTAATTAATGGATTGCTGGAATTAAGTTCCGGCATTTCTAAGATAATATCATAACCCGAAATATCGGCGATGTCCAACGTAAGCTGTTTTTAATGTTCTTGGATCCATATTAGGAGTTTTTCAGTTTTTTTAAGAACTCGTTCGCTATCGTATTTGGATAGATTTTTATCAACCGTTTTTAGTTTATAAAACTTTAGCTTATAGTTTTAAGAAATGTGATATTTTTTTCAGCTACAGCTAGCGAAATGAAGTTACCTTCTGCTTTAGAGTTAATTATAGTTTTGAAGGTTTGGTTTTGATATTGAATGGGAATTTTAATCTGGCTTCGTAATCCCTTTTTTGCCTTACATAAGGTCTTAGCTTGCATAGCTTTTTGATACCTTAGTTTCGAGGGCCTTTGTCGTTTTTTGACTTGGTAGTTCTGTTTGCTAGGAGACGTCTTTATTTTCGGGCTTTCTTAATTGCGTATTTGGTATATCTGTGGTCCATGTAAGTGTACCATTTTCGTTGGCCAATCTAGTATTTCGCCTTAATGATTTTTACCTTTGACGTTTGGAAAGGTTTCCGATTCGAAGTTGAGATTTTTACAGGGTTTGCTTTTATATCTAGAAGTTTATGCATTAAGTATAGCATGGGGGTATAGCATAAGCAACCTTGAGCAATAGCTTTTCGGCTTTGATCAGATTCGGGGTACAAGTAATAAGATCGGGGGTATTCGGGCCATCGGAGGATTTCAATATATTTGTAGTCGTTATCAGGCTCGGTAAACGTTTGTTCGTTCCAACCAGGCTTATAATCGTTATCTTTCTTAGTTCATGAATGGATTAAACAATCGTTATTGGTATAAGCTGAAAAATGGGAAAGACCGTGTTTACTAATAGGGTCTTATTTAAGGTTTTCAGTTTGAAATATACCGCCCGTTTTAGAGATTCGCTGGATTTAGGAGTTTTCTGCTTATACTTGTTAAGTTTGAAGCGTATTTAGCTATATTCGTTATGAATTTCGCATTTCTGCATATCCAAATAACATTCGCATTTTAATCTTATGGCTAACCTGGAGGTTGGTTATCCGAGATAATACTTGCAGGTTCTGGCTGTTTGATTTTGGCAAATCGGGTAACTTTCGTACTCTGGGTTGCCGCTTAGTTTATAGTAGGTTGTCGCAATGGTATATTCCTGTTGGAAGGAAGTAGAACTGATTTTTCTTTTCGCTTTTACTGTTTGTTTTTTGTTCGGCCGTTCGGGCTTTCTTTTAAGGAATCCCTCTCTTTTTAGAGTTTTTTTAGCTGGAAAACTATATTCGTTCTTGTAATAGCCTTTCTTGTCACAGTTAAAGCACTTAACATTCGACTTCTCCTTTTTAGGCTCCTTTAAAGTGGTATTTTGCTTCTTTTAAGGTCCTGTCCTTGTTTTTGCTTTCTTGGAGCTTACTGCTAAAGCTTCGATCGTCCTTTTTCCTATTATATCCTTTCTTTTTTAGGTACCTGTCAAAGGTACGTCTGTTGGCAATAATGGCCTTATTAATGTAATCCCGAAAAAGCCTTATTTTTGGTATCTTATACATTTCGTCCTTAACTTATAACTTCAGGCCATCGTAATTGGAGTAAAACAAAGCATTTCCCGGTAGGTAGAAGGTTGCTGTAAGGCGATTAAATTCCGTCGTATATTTAGCCGCTAATTTTGTTTGCTGGAAAAGGTGCAAATTTTTGACGGTATCTTACTGCTTATCTGGATTTCCAAATAAGGGTTGTATTCGTTTTTTTAAATGTTTGTAATTACCGAAGATATAATTGGTAAAGTCGGAAGATTTGTTAAAGTAATTTTTAAGAAAATCTTTTATAATTAGTTTATACCATAAAAAGATCTTTCTTACAAACAGCTAGAAGATAATTATTACGTTTTAATAATCCTTCATTAAGGAACTTTCGTAAAATTTAAGGTAAAGCTTAGCTTGAATTAAGAATCCTTCTATATTTATAGTTCCGTCGTAAGGTTTTGAGCGAGTTAGCTTATAACCTTTAACTTTAGGCATTTCATAATAAGCAAAGGGTGGAACAATATTTTCGCGGGATTAATTCGCGCCGAATAAAGGCAATATCGAAGACTTTTATTGTCGAGCAAGTTTGGCGTTTTCCCTTTTTATCGCCTGGAGTTTAGTTATTAAGATACGCAATTTGTTGTTAATCGTAAATTCTTTTTCTTTATCTTTCGGGCTGTCGGTTTCCTTTTTTTCCCCTTTTAGTTTGTTTTCCTGGACCTTAATAGTTTCTTTGGGGGCGGGGAAGAGTTGTTGCTAAAAAAAAGAAAGGTTTTTTTGAAACCGAGTATTAGGTAGGGCTATATTGAAAAAGGACCTTTTTAATAAAGGGTAAGATGTTTTAATCCGGTTATCGATCCCTTATTAGCTTGTAACGGCGATCGAGTATGTCGTTTATCTTTTAAACGCCGTTTTGTAATATCGTTTTTATTGTATTCAGGAAAGCTTGTACCTAATTAGGCTTTAAACTATTCGTTGACTATTAATTAAAAAGTTATTAAAATGTAACGAACTTATTATATAACTACCCAGAAATTTAATTAATATCTGAAATGGGTTTTTGATTTGTAAGTAATGATAAGGCGAAAAATGATTTAATAAATTGACCGTTAAAAAGATTTGCGGACTTTTTCTTTAATAGAAAACGTTGCTTTTAATTAAAAACTTAGATTAATAATTAAGGAGCGAAATTAAGTAAGTGCTATTTACAGGAGAAACCTATTCGTTATATATCCTTTTATTCTTTATAGATGTGTCGTAGATTTGTGTGATCTGGTTCCAAATTACCTAGATCACCTAGATCACCTTAGTTGCCAAGCTTTCCTCGTCCAAGTTCAGCCGGGGCGAGTTCGCGCTAAGCCTTAACAGTGGCTGCTTTCGAGGTAGGAACTACTGTTCTTGTAACAAAGGGACAGAATTTGTTTTAATTCTCTTTGTGCAACATCTTTTATAATATTAATATTTAGACCTAAAAAGGTGAAAGCAGCCGGCCGATACGTTAATATAGTCGGATTGTTTATATACTACGTTATATTTATCAATAATTAATTACGTAATATATAATATATACTATGAACTAATTACGCGGTTACGTTCACGCTTTTTCAGACTTTATAACTTTCTAAAATCATTAAAAAGCTTAATACAACTTTGAAACGAACTTAACCTTTAAATTTACATATGAAATATAAATTTATATTTTAATTAGTTTATCTTATTTTAATAAAGAAATTGTCTAGTTTTTCTCTAAATTCAAAATATCGGTTATATACACGGTACAGACGAACCATTCTTTATATCTTTCAAATTTCGCATAGTGATATAAAATGACGTTTCATATTAACCTGGTATATTTCTCCAATTTTTAAATAATACGGTTCTCTCTGTATAGAATAAATAGGTCCGATAAAAAGTGCATTCTCCATTCTTTGAAAAGGTATAAAAAGCAAAATTTGCGAATTTTATAATTATGTACATTTGGATAATAACGGGTTTCAAATTATAAAAGCATTTTATATTTTTAGTGAGTTATATAAGGCGCCTTTTTAACGGTTAAATCCCATTTGAGAATTCTAAATTTCTTAACAATATTTCACATTATTATAAACCTTTAAAACGAGGATTTTATTATATACATCTGGACGAGACGCGAGCTTATATGAATCGCGAGCTTATATAATACGTTATTAGCAATACTAATTATAATAATTCGAATTTAAATATGCTGTAAATAAATTATACATTAATGTGAGATTTAAAAGAAAATTCAAGTTGTCAATATTATCTTATTAGGTTAATCTTTCGCTGGATTATTTTGTGTATTAAAGTTTAATATTGATATAACTATATATATATCGATTTGTCAGAGATCTGAAAATCTATGTCCATAAATGCTCAATCTTAGGTCTTTTAGCTTGAAGATATTCAACGATACCGGCTACTTTTTTCCACTCGAAATGGCTTTTTTATAATATGTAATATTAAAAAAAAACACGATATCGGTTATTTCTGGAAACAGTAAAAGAAAATATTTTGTTCAAAGGTCGAAAGCAAAGTTTTTAAACAAATCAAAACAAATAATAGCAAACGAAAAACAGGAACACATGAATAACAGAATATACGGAAAATACGTGAAGTTTTCTTATAATTAAATTAAACCTTTCTTTAAAAAAGGTCTACTCTATTCTAAGTTATAACAGTTTTAAGGTTCTGTTATTTTAACTAAAAGGTGTCTTGGCTTTAAAGATTAATAAAATTTAAAAAAAGTTAAATAAAATTTAAGAATAAATAAATAAGTTATGCGTTAAAAGAGCGTTAGTTAATTTAACTTCGTTAGTTTTCAAGTTATAGGAAAAACTGTAGTTCGTAGTTATTAGTCCAAGTTAGCTTCAGTAGGTTTCACTCAGGGCATTAACTAAACTAGCCAACTAATTTCACAACCCCGGGCGAGGGTGTGCACATGGCTAGAATTCGAGATAAGAACAGGAAGGTAAGTAGCTTGGGCATCAGTGCGGGCACCAATGGAAGTATATTAGCTCCCGGCGGGCACCAATGGAAGTACTTAACCCCCCTGGCCGCAATCCGAGGTTGATATATCTTTCAAACTATGTACATGAAGAGACGAAAGAGTGACAGGTAAGCCGCTTGTTCTTCATTTGCCGACGTCGTTTGCAAATGAGGGGACAGCCTCATCTTTTTCTCCCCAACCATGCTGACAGGAGTTGGTCTGGACCACTTCCTCACGGCCTGATCGGCAGATTCAATCTACCTTCTCAACGACGTCGATTACACCTTGATGCCCGACGCTATCGCTGGCGACCCAGTGGGATTTCCTTTGGCGTACCTTGGAGCGTTTCGACCCAAGTCAAAAACTATGACTGCTGCGCTATTCGCCATGTTGAGAAAGAAAAGTCTTTCCGTAGTCACCTGCCTTCCTAGAGACGAAGCGTTAGAACCCAACAGCATGGATGAATCAAATCGCCCGGAGACTGTGCAGACTTGAGTGGAGAAAGACAATACTACCCAGATGAAAGCATCGACTCAAGTGCCGATCAGAATTCTCACACTGACAGCTGCGGAACAGGAAAATCATCACCATCGGAAGACGATGCTGGGGATCAGCATCATTGATGCTTTGTCAGAGAAATGGGGTGGACCCGAGGCGATAAGTTGGGTTCTCGATCAGGCTTTCAAGTTTGGCGGCATGCATCGGGGGGGCCTGGCGTGCTATGGGTTCAACGACAGACGCCAGAGGCTGTATGAACGATTAGGTTTTGTCAAGGAGGGAACGGTTCGAGAGTGTCTTTGGTTTAACAGAGCCTGGCATGACGAGATCTACTATGGCATGCTGGAATCTGAATGGGAAAAGCTTCGGTCGTCACATAGAGCGAAGCCGCTTGCCTGAGATTTGCGCTCGTTAGGGTCCATGGTGATGGCGGTTTTATCGGGTATTGACCAAGGGCTCTCACATGATGACATGACTCCAGACGGAGCTCTATTTCTTGTCAGTTAGCAGGGGGTGCGTTAACACCCCATATACGCAAAGATTCTCTCTGATCGGAACATATATGTTCCGTGGCTAGACTTCAAAGATCAGTAGGCGTTGCGAGAGCGCACGCAACTAGCCAATTAATACAACAGAACTGATGTCCCCTATATCTGGCAATTAAGAGTCTCAGACATGCTCCACTAAGTGGAGTTCTACCGTCGCAGCTAAGGCCTACTAGCCTGCACCTGACCACTTACCCAAAAGTCCCAAGTTCGATCCAAGCACGGAGAATTGGCCATGATTTAAATACGAGAGCCATAAGATGGCATCATGGTTACACAGTTACTACCTGATCGCTAGCCACTAAGGGGTTGTGTCAGATAAGTAGCCCGATAAGCGTGCACTTATCAATTCAGTCTTTTGGTGCAGTGGCTAGCTGACAATTTTTGATAGTTCACAATACATTCAAACCAACAACATTGACTTAATTGATGTACTGACAGAGCATTGGCGTTTGCTAATATAGTTTTAGCAGTATATTCAGTTGGAAGTCGTTTTCAGGACGAGATGTCATTGGTCTGACAGCTCTCAGCTTCTCTTAGGGGAGAGTGGTGCCGGACCCTCACGGCGAAAGAACTGACGGGTTGTCATTATTCCCGGCGATGCAGCCCTAGCCATGCCTCCCAGCGCACGCACCCTTTCCCGTTTGCATAATTCTTCTTAGCGCGTCGTTATAAAGGCGTTACTTGCAGACCGAGACAAAATATAACTAATAGCCCCGTACCTGCTTATTGTCGAAAAAACTGATAAATGTTTACATGGCCAGATAGCTCTATTCTTTGGTAAGGCTCTAGATACGCCTACCGTTATCCCGAAGCATGGAACGGTAATACGTTATAAATCCGGATCCCGAATTAATTGAACTAGGTAAAACCCCGCTAGCTCGTATTAAAATTCTTTGTATAATGTTTTCACTTTAATATTTTTTATTTATAATAGTATAAAACAGCTCCTGCGCGATAACGCGGACTTGAATATATCTGTGACGGCTATGGGCTTAACCAACTATTAAACCTAGTCGTACGGTTTATGTTGGCAGTGGTATCGTGGAAATCTGAGGAATAAGGCGATAATCACGTCTGGTAATAGCAGATGTAAATATGGGTAACCAATTGTTATTGCAAGCTGGTGCTATCTAAACTATGGGAAATAATGAGCGTATATATCTTAAACGGGATCCCTTTGGATCCGAGAATCCATTCGGATCCATGTCAGGTGACCTAAGAGTTTGCATCGGAGGTAATCCACACAACCTCCGACTGTCTGCCAATAGGCCAAGCTTGTTTGGTCATAACAATATCCGAACGTCACTGGAATTCGAATTGGATAAAAATAAATTAAACGTAATTATTAAATAAAATTAAACGATTACAAATTTACCTTAAAATGGCCAGAATAGTATGAGTACGAAGTTATATAACGACGTATGTAAAACGTTCGCTTAATGCTATCGATCGAATTTTTCCGTTTTCGTTATCCTTTTTATTTTGTTAATTATATATTAAAGTTTATTATTTTGTTAAATGATACCATTTGTATTATAAAACTTTATATAATTCTGTAAATATTATATCTATATATTTCGGCAAAAGCTATATAGTAATATACGGTTTCGTATAATTTATATAATTTTGTATAATATGATAGAATATCGTATGATATAGAAATGGTTATTTTTTGTTAATCTTTTATAATAAAATAAAGCATTAATCTTTCTCCCCTTTTTTAACCTTTTATTTAAGGGTTTTTGTGGCCGTATAGAAGTTTATAAGCGCATATAAAACCGTTCGGATCGGTATTTTTAGAGCAAAGTCAAACTGCGACTTTTATTATAATTATAACAGTTAAATCGAATTTTACTACCGGCTTTTCGTACATTCATATGTTATAACCGAATAAAGACGATATACGATAATTACGAAACGAAAAATAGTATTGTTAAATATGAAAGCCGTTAAATAATGTATAAGGTTATTAAAATTTCGAATATCGTCCCACACATATAAGCGCCACACACATATGAGCGCAACACTTTTTTGACACCCGTCAACTGCACACTCAACCTACTCAACCACAACACATCAAATTGTCAGATATAGGGGACATCACTTCTATTGTATTAATTGGCTAGTTGCGTGCGCTCTCGCAACGCGTGCTGATCTTTGAAGTAGTCTAGCCACGGAACATATATGTTCCGATCAGAGGGAATCTTATCGTATATGGGGTGCTACAGTAGCGCTCCCCCTGCTAGCTGACAGTAATGAACATTCGGCCTTTTTGCTATATGCCGGCTTCCGATTTACCTGGAATGTTAAGGGAGAATGTAATCTGCTTTGTTAGTTGGATTTTACCTCCTATACCGCCTGCCGTGATAGGCTTAGCGGCGTTGGTCTCGTCATAATAGACGATTGTATCCTCGAACCATTTCCTGTTAACGAGCTGATAGGAAGCTCTTAAGTTAATACAACGAATGTTAGGGTATCACCGGCGAGCAGAGGTCGAAGCAATTCCACTGAAGTCCACGGATTGCAAAGTGGATTGCGCAATTGCCAAGCCCACGCCACCCATTTAGCCCTTCCTGAAATGGACGTCCATCCATTTGAAGCTATCGTGGATGGACATCGTGGCTATAATAAGTGGTCCTCGTGGCGGTGTAGGTCCCGCTGTTAGTGAAGCCTAGTTGTAGAAGTGGTGATACTAACAGGTGGCTGTCTACCGCGCTACAGAAAGGGTCCCACTTACCCGGAAACGCCTGATATCCTAATACATCACTCCCCTATAACTTTAGGCATACTTATCATCTGATGATGAGCGTGGTATAATTAAAATCCCTAAATTTCTACGGTCATTTTGATACCAGGCTCGACCTTAAAAGACAACTGCGTCGTTAGATATGGATTGCGTATCAACAAATATATCATTCTTATCAGGTTTTTAAATGCGAAACATGTCAACTTTACGACAATTTAGCTCTTTTAGTATCATATAATAGTTATAACAATAAAAGTAATATTATCTTGAAACCTTCGATCAGAACTATTTAACGGTAAAGTCTATTTATTTTTGCGCTTTTATTTGGCTTTGATTTCGAAGGTGCAACTGAATTCGGATAGGTTAAAGTATGGAGCTGTTAATAAGGGTACTTAACGAAAGAACAGGGTTGTTAGGCGTAACATCTGGGTCCCATATATTTTAAGTGCGTTTCGGATGTATTTTTGATTATCCGAATTAACGTAACGTCCCACACAAGCTCACCGGACACACAAGCTCGCCGGACACTTTTTGGCACCTTGCAACAACAAATTCAAATAACTCAACAACAACATATCGCATTAATTCAAATCAATCGGATTCTTCTTCGCTAGACGTATCTACAACTTCTACACAAGTACGCGCATTATGCCCAGGCTTGCCGCAGACGCCACACTTCCGTTCCTTGGTCTCAACCCTCTTACGACGATTGCCTCCAGCTACTGTTGGCTGCATTTTTTCACCACCCCCTTCTTTTTGGGCCAGAAAAGCTTGTCCCTTTTGTATAGTAAGTATTCCTCCTTCTTAAAGACGTTTGTTTTTAATCCTGCGACGTTTGCTCAAAATGTGGTTTGTTTCGCGCAATTAGGTAGCTTTTTCCCGAAGAAGAACATTTTCGTACAGAAGTAACAAATGACTTTTGGTCAAGAGATTAACCGATTCAGCTATTCTAATTGACGAATCACCCTGTTAGTTTCCAATTTTCTTTTGCAAATAACGTAATTGCCGCGTTACTTCTTTGATATTCCTAGGAGTTTTCGCGGGCGGGGAACGAATGGAACCGGCGGAGGTCAACGGGGAGACGGTCGGCGTAGGCACAACTGGAGGAACCTTCAATTCGGAAAGAACGTTATTGGGATTGAATGGAACAAAACCAGCTTTCGCGAATCCAGCTTTGATGTTATCGGACGTTATGGCAGTTTGGAACGCATCGTAGAAGCCGGCGAGAAAATCTTCTTTGGCAATATGGGTATGATGGCGTCGCATTAGGTCCTCGATGTAGCGCGAATACGCGCGTTTCAAAACAGAAAAATAAGATACGTCAAGAGGTTAAAGCCGATGCGAAAAATGCGCGGGCATACAAAGCGTGATAATGTTGTTGTTGGCGCAGTATTCTTCGAATTCCATCGAATGATGGCTTTCGTGGCCGTCGAGGATGAGGAGACGTTTCGAACCTTTCGTACGCGTTCGAGTATGCTTGTCAAAATGCTGGATCCATTCGAGACCCAATTTATTTGTTGTCCAGCCATTATTACTTAATGCAATCTTCCAATCGGCTGCTGGCAATAGGTTATCGCGGTACCAGGACCCAAGATGATTTTTCCCCGCCATAATAACAAATGGCGGTACAGCCTAACCTTGGAAATTAACAGCCTGGATAACTGTAACCCATTCTTTATTGCCTTGTTGCGTTTGTCTAGGTCTTCTACGTCTTTCGGCGCTGGTAATTACTATGCCCATTGCCATAAGAAGCCCCATCAAGAATCCAGTCTCGTCGAAGTTGTAGATATCTTCTTCTGCGATGCCGTACTTCGCGATTATAGCCCGAACAAGCTCGAACCACTTGCGAAATGTCTCTGGATTCTCGCATAGGACTCGCTGATAATCGATCTTCCGATTTAGACGCGTCTGGAGTTTTTTTTGCCGTCTAACAAAGTTCGACGCCCAGTTAACTCCAACGCGCCCTGTAACGCGTTAGGCAAGCAACAGATTCGCCATATCTTTAACGTGCTGAAGCCGGACAGGAAACGCTCGCGCATCGAGATCAAGGATACGGTCGACAATAGATTGCTTTTCTGTTGGCTTTAATTTTCGCGAATTGAGGATAGTGTCGGCTCGGGAAGGTTTGCCGTGAATTCGATCTTCTAAAGTAGATGAAGGGATTTCATATATAGAACTTAGCCGTCTGAAACTAAGTTTCGGGTCTCGTTTTTTAGCCTGAATGGCTAGGTTCATTCTGGCTTCTTTTATGAGGCGTTCCATATTGTTGGTGTTGAGATATGGGCAATTGAAGATAGGTGGTGAGAATAGCTAAAAAAGTGTCCGGTGAGCTTGTGTGGGACGTTACGGTTTTGCGTAAAAGCAATATACTAATATTTTGTTATTTATGCAATTGTTTACCTGATACTTATTAGCCAGGTAAGCCTTACATTGTTTTGCTAGTTATTTATTAAGAAATTAATGTAACTGTTACTAACCCGCCTAATAACGCCTAAAAGCTTCAAATCAAATTTACGCGTTCCGTAAAATTTTCGATTAATATAACAATATACGCGTTTTGCAATAACTTAGCTAACTTACGACTTATTCAAGCTTATAGCGAATACATTACCGTTATCATAGCTTTAGGATATAACGTTTTAAGCCCTGTTGCTATACCTAGCGACGATATACAGTCCTTTCCGCTGCCCTTCGAAATATCTATCCCTAGCGGTACGCCTGTTCCGCCCTTTTTTATAAGCTTAACGCTTACTGCTAGCGATAAAAACCTTAAACGCTGCTTTTAGGCCGCGTTTCCAGGGTTTACGATATGTGAACGAATGGGGAATATAGCGATATGGTCGTGGCAATTCGGATACGATATTTAACGCGCCGGAAAACGCAAATGGGTGTGTAAGGTTTGCGTTTGTAAACGGAACCCCAAACCTGCCGCCTTTTTAGCACGCGGTATACAAAATTATATGAATTATCTTTATTACGCGCACAAGATTATAGCTTTTAAAAAGAAAACGAAGTTACAGTATCAAAATCAAGCTAAAGCGCGTACGAAAGTAACGCGAAAGGTATCTCGATTTTTTTCCATTTCCGATTACTTCGGGCTTAATACTTATAACTTCTACGAACAAACATTTGCCGATACGTTGATCAAGGATTTCGACAAGAAGCGGTTTCGTTGCTTCTTGATTAACTGGATCGTCGAAAGAAACCATCTATTTACCATTCGAAAAGGAAAAGCTGCGAGTTATCTTCGAATACCTTAATCTTTATATAAAGAATCAGAATGCCCACATCTCCGCAACTATTGCAAAAGTACTTATTATCAACGCCTTCTACGAGCATAAGCAACAAATCGTAAAGCTGTTATCACATTTGCCGGGTCTTATTTATATTGCTTTTAACGGCTGGAGGTTAGAGAGTTACTATTTATTCTGTAGAATTTGTTGTTTCTTTCGCGATGAAAAAGATTAACCTTGTAAGTTAACTTTAGAACTACCTAATATAACTTTACGCCATATAGACGCCAGTATAGTCGCAGAGATCCTTAACGTAATCGATACTTATAGGATTAAAAAAGATCGATTACTTTACCCTCAACAACGCGAAGAATAACGATATAGCAATAAAGGTAATTGGTAGCGAACTTGGCTTTAACAGGGCTTACCGCCGTAGCCGTTATATAGGCCATACGCTTAACTTTTTGCGAAAGCGCTGTTATTTGGCTACGATATTAAAACGTTCGAAGCTTTTATATACGGCGAAAAAACGTTTAGCATTATCGAACACGAGCTTTAGCGTAAGAAGGGCCCTGTCGGAAAACTTTATAACCTAGTTGTTATTATTCATCGGTCCAACAGGCTTACGAATATATTCCGCGCTATTCAGGCAGATTAAGTCGCTGCTTTTAACAACCTACGAATCTGAATGTAGAAGCCCTTTAATGTAAAGCTTGATAACGTAACGCGCTGGCTTTCACAACTGTATATGATCTGCCGAACGCTTACGTTATGCCCATTCCTTGATATGTTAATTCCTAAATACTGAATTGGGACAGGGCTCATCGAAGTTGCTGTACGCAGAACATCTTGATCAGTGCTTGGGAAAATGATGGGACTACTTGACTATCTCTGGAGCCCTTAATGCTAAAAGAAACTGCATACAAGAGTTGTCAGGTCAGCAGCAATATATAGACCATTGCTGACCTACTGCCATAGCCGAGTAGATTGCCGAGATGCCCAGCGGTGAAGCAGATGGAAGTAGGTAGAAACTGTGGCTGCAATAGTACCTGCAGTGGCTGGCAATAGCAGCTGCAGTAGCTGGCAATAGCTGCTGCAGTGGCTGCTGCAGCAATAGCTGCACCCATTCCTGCACCCCACTCCACTTCAATACAGGCACGAATGGGAGATGGAAAATTACATACGAGGAAGGCGTATACGAAGGGGTATTACTATCCCTTATATTATACAGGCGAAAAACCAGCTATTACGGTTGGGAAGTCCTGAAACTTACGGCGAATATCTTTAAGTATTTTAAGGATGCGGTTATGACCCTTGAAAGTAACGGCATACGGCGGTTGTGAAAGCGTGGATAGGTAGGTTCATACGGCAACATATAGGATGTAATCCCAAGCTTCGAATTCCTTCTTGATAAGTTAGAAAGCTTTAAAGCACGCGTTAAACACTTTCCCGATTCGCGATATATGGCTGCGAACTTCAACTTAGCCTGGCTGAAGTTGAACGAATACTACATTAAGCTGGAGAAAACTCCGATATATGTTACTGCCCTCGCGCTTTATCCTGCGTAGCGGTGGCAGTGGTTCGAAAGGAATTGGGCCGATTACCTAAAATGGATTTAACACGTTCGCGATTAAGTAGAAGATGTATGGCTAAAAGGATACGCTCATATAGAGGTGTTGCCACGGGCGGAGTACGCGCGGCCAGTTAAGAAAGCGAAGCATTATTATAACGAGTTGCAATAACACCTCGAACAGTTACGATATGGCCCTAGTACTATGGGATTAGACGATTCGGTCGGTATAAAGCAGAGGTCGAAGCAATGCAATCCACGCCACGAAGCACCCCCGTGGAGTGGATGACATCCATCCACCGCCATACTAAAATATATGGATGGAACTGGTGATTTTTCCATATGGATGGCCATCAGTGGATATCCGTGGACCACTTTAGATATCTTGAAAAACGTTCTTGGTGTTGAAGTATATGGTATTTTTGTATGCGTGGATCGGAAATTTCGCGGAACGCGTAAATCGGCGTCAATATGAAGCTTTGCATTATTTGTAAGTTAGTAACAGCTACATCGTTTCTTTAACAAATAACTAGCAAAATAATATAACAATTACTAGGTTAGTAAGAGCCGGGCTAGCAGGGGCCCTAGCAGGAGGGGCTAACGGGGGTCGCGCAAAAGGGAAGCTATTATATGGGTCTCGAAATGTTAGTGTGTTGCTCTTGCGAAGAACCGTGCGTTGTATTGGAAGATCGAAAATACATCGAAAACACACCTAAAATGTATGGGTCTAAGATGTTGCGCATAACAATCCCTATTCCACTGCTGAGTAGCCTCACTAACAGCTCCACGCTTCAAACCTTCCGAATTCAGTTGTATCCTCGAAATTAAAGCCAAATAAAATCGTAAAAAAAAAGGACTTCACCGTTGAATTGCTCTGATCGAGGGCTTTATGATGATACCACTCTTATTATCATAATTATTATGTGGTGCTAAAAGAGCTAAGTTGTCGTAAAGTTAACATGTTTTACATTTGAAACCGAACGAGAATGATATATTTGTTGATATACAACCCATATCTAACGACACAGGTATTTCCTCAGGCTAAACCCGGTATCAAAATGACCGCAAAAGTTCAAGGATTCTAAATATACCACTTTCGTCATCAGACGATAAATGTATCTAGAGTTATGGGGGAGTGATATGTTAAGATGTCAGGCGTTTCCGGGTAAGTGGGGACCCCTTCTGTAGCGCGGTAGACAGCCACCTGTTAGTATCACCACTTCTACAACTAGGCTTCACTAACAGCGGGACCTACACCGCCACGAGGACCACTTATTATAGCCACGATGTCCATCCACGATAGCTTCAAATGGATGGACGTCCATTTCAGGAAGGGCTAAATGGGTGGCGTGGGCTTGGCAATTGCGCAATCCACTTTGCAATCCGTGGACTTCAGTGGAATTGCTTCGACCTCTGGTATAAAGGCTTGCGATGCCGAATTGGGACAGGGCTCATCGAAGTTGCTGTACGCAAAACATCTTGATCAGTGCTTGGGAAGATGATGGGACTTCTTGACTATCTCTGGAGCCATTGATGCTATAAGAAACTGCATACAAGAGTTGTCAGGTCAGCAGCAATATATAGACCATCGCTGACCTACTGCCATAGCCGAGTAGATTGCCGAGATGCCCAGCGGTGAAGCAGATGGAAGTAGGTAGAAACTGTGGCTGCAATAGTACCTGCAGTGGCTGGCAATAGCAGCTGCAGTGGCTGCTGCAGCAATAGCTGCACCCATTCCTGCACCCCACTCCACTTCAATGCTTTCAGCGAATACAGGGCTTGGTATGTGGACTTCGAGCCTAAGGATCGGGAGGTTCAAGACTTTATCGCATATTAGATACAGAAAAGCGTAAAGTATCCTTGCCTTTTCCGTATGGCCCTTGATTTCCTTACGATACAGCCCATGTCAGCAGAGTGTAAGCCTTTTTTTTCAGCCACAGGTCGAATGGTTAACGAGTTACGCAATAAGTTAAAATGTTATGCTAATCGAAATATATCAGACGTTACGCTTGTGGCATAGGGCTGGAATAATTAATAATTTCGATATGTTATTTACATTTCCGGATAAAGCCCAAAAGATGGCGAAGCTTTAAGCTATAACTGATGAAGAGATCAAAAAGTAGGTAACGAATTGGCTTAACGCCGGATCAAAGGATAAGATGCTTAACGACAAAGAGGATTCGTTATTCGTTGCGGAAGAAGACGACCTGCCTTAAAGCTAGCTATATACACATACTTCAACACCAAAGACGTTTCTTAAGATACCCAAAGTCGTCCACATATATCTACTGATGGCCATCCATATGGAAAAATCGCCAGTTCCATCCATATATTTTAGTATGGTGGTGGATGGACGTCATCCACTCCACGGGGGTGCTTCGTGGCGTGGATTGCATTGCTTCGACCTCTGGAAGGCAGACAAGCCTATAATTAGGACTTTGCGATCTATACGTATCTAGACCGAGAATATAAGACTTTCCGAAAGAATTCTAACGAGCTTATGAAATGGGTTCTCGACAGCGTTTCCCTATCGATCAAGCAGACCTGCTTAAGCTCAGATGACGACCTGAGGGGCTGGTACGCCAAATTGCAACAATTCGGAAAGGTTTACGACAGTCGACTACTTATGAATACCAAACGCAAATACGAAGAACGATTAAAGCAGGCCCCGAAAGCCGCTAAGAGATTTGATGAATGGATAACGAAGTGGCAGGAGATTATGCCCTAAGGCTAGCGCTACGGGGTTCCCGAAATAACTATGCCAGTTATTTAGACGAATCAGTTATGTACAGCAGTAGCGCCGATTATGCCTAGTGGGTCGAATTTATTTATGCTTTTTAAGCGGGATGATATCGAGAACGGAACGATCAATTACCTGGAGGTTGGGGCCAGTTTTTTAGACCACTGGACTATAACGAATCTATAACAGCCAGCGAGAAACGTTAAGGCAGCGTTCCCGACCTTCCATGGAGCTTTAGCAGACCTTTTTGATTAGAACGATCCTGATTAGGAAGAGACCAAGGATACTAACAATCAGCCACGTGGTAGGACCTTTGGAAGGGGCCCGAAACGAGGCAGTCGTGGAGGTTCCCGAACGGGCCGAAATAGCTGCAGCAACAAGCGAAAGCGTCAAAAGTTAGATGCGCAGGGTATACGCTGCAAGGCCTGCTTGAGCACTTATTACCTGTTACCCCGATGCTTTTATACATTCCCTAACAAAGCCCCAGAAGATTTCCGCTTTAACAACGCGATGGTAGCACTGGTCCAAGAGCGTATCGCTGACGATCAGTCCCTGAAGGAAGAGATTGACCGTCTATCAAAGACAATGGAGAAACTAATTACCTAAGAGACGGATTGACTCCTAGAAGGAGTAAGACGGGTTTTGGCGTGCTTCTTGATTTCCGATTAACGCAGTGCGATAAGCGTCGCGTCTTACCCCTTGAGGAATGTATCCATTCTGGACTTTGGGTTTACGATATACATTTTTAACCTGATCAGCAGGTTCCTAAATTATAGGGCAACGATTCAAGGCGACGGTATGTACGCAAGGAACAGCTTTGTCCCAATCAAAGGATATGGAGAAGTCGATATACTGCTTCAGAGCCTTAAAGGCCCCAGAGCGTTGCGTCTGTACGACGTAGCCTACTGCGAGAACTTCGTATGCAACCTGATATTTCTCCGGCAGCTCCGAAAGAAGGGGTATTGGTAGGACAACCGGGGAACTAACAACTTATTCGAGATAAGTATGATCAGGTGGTTATTACGCTGATAGACAAGTTTGATCAGTTCATTATCGAAGACATCAGCGCAACAGCTACCCATACAGCCCTCGCATCTTATAAACGAAACGTCAACTCATATACAGCGAGACCCCCGCGAATCGGTAACGGTACGATATGGCACCTAAGACTAGGATACCCAAGGCCCGAAGTGATCGCCCAGTTGCAGTCCTATATAAGGGGGGTCCGCCTGAAGGGTTTTACAATAGTCGAATGCCAAGCATGTAGTAAAGCGAAGGCCAAAAAGCAAATACGCCGCGAGCCGAGGGAAAAAGCCTCCCGATCAAGATAGCAAATCGCCATCGACTTCACAAACTTCGAAGAAAACCCTGAAGGATACAGATACGTCCTGTTTGCTACCGACAGGTATTTAGGCTTTATTTGGAGCATTTACTTTAAGAACCGAAAGCAAGATATACTGATTACAGCATTCCGATACCTCCTAAGGGTTCTGAAGAACCAGGACAAGGTTTTTCTATAGGTGTTCGAATGCGACAACGAAATCTTGAAAAATCATCAGCTTCGAGATATGCTCTAGTCGCCTTTTTTCAGTATCAGACTTGAGCCCTTAGCACCTTATACCTAGGTCCAAAACGGGGGTACAAAGCGCTTAGGGGGTGTGATTAAGGAGAAAGCGACTGCGATACGAAATGGCGCTAAGTTACTTTCGTTTTTGATCGTGTATATTTTTAAAACGGCAGTGTACCTGTATAATCGTACCCCCAAATACGTACTTTTTTAGCAAAGCCCATACGAAGTTTATTGCATTTACCTGGCGTACAAAGACGGAGTAGCAGTGCTTGATCGGAAGCTTTAATAGACCCACCTGCGAGTATACGGCTGTATGGCTTACGCTATAACAGCTGCCGCCATGGGAAAAAAAAAAAAAAATTCAGAAGCTGAATCGCAAAGCATGGATTGGGTCCTTCGTCGGTTACCGATCTACGAATATCTACGAGATCTGGAACCCGTTAATCAACAAGGTTATCGCTATTCGAGACGTACAGTTCAACGAAAAGGCTACTTTTTCAGGTGATATCAAAAACCTAAAGGATGCCCCCCTGCATATTACAGAAGACGAGCTACGGAAGCTGCTGCAACAGGTAAAATTGCCTAATCAGGCCCTAGGCCACCCAGATATACATGCCTAAAAGGAAGATGAAGACCTAAGCGGAACAATTCAGCTACCAGTTGGACAGAGGGGTTGGTTCTAGAGTAGCACAGGCGTTAAAGACGTACGGACTAGGGAAGGATAAACTTGTTCGCATGGGACTGATCACCCTTATACGACCGCTGTGCTCGAACCACTTCCGTCCCTTGGACCCTTACTTTTACCAGCGTCTGCTTTGATAACCGCTACGATCATTGCGCTGGCGGAAATTGGAAAAATAGCCTTAGGTTCCTGTCGTTCTGTTTAACCCAGAGTAACGGTAAAAGACGAAAGCGTCCTGCGGGTCGAAAACGTAAGCTTCCCGTCTGTTCCGTACTATAGAAGTATTATTAAAAACGATTACAGAGTTTGGAAAGCCGCGTTTAACGTTGAACGATTGACCCCTTCTGTAACTACGCTTGATAACCGGCCGGTAAGCTGCGGAAGTTTAGGGAAAGTAATTACCCGAAGTACGCTCTTGGATTATGGCAAAAGATCGGGCGCTCGAACTGCGTTAGTAGTTCAAGCGTAATATAGTTATATATTCCCACCATACGCGCTACCTTAATCGAAAAGGTTTTAATACGAAGATATACAAAATTCCTAGGTCGCAAAACCGGGTACATAGGCGTAACCTGCCGCTACCGCTGCGAGGCCATAAAGAGCTAAGTACATATCCGTTAGGGGAGTTATTTCGTGAGGCCGAAAAGGTTTATTTACAAAGCCATAAGGAGATGTAATCCTGGGAGGTCGTTGATCAGTCTTCTGCTAAAAGGAAATAGGTCCTAGGGTGTATATAGGTGTATGTTTATAAGTTTGATAAGTATGGCTGGTTGCAAAAATGTAAGTACGTCTCGTCGAACAGAGCGATTAACAGCTTAAGAACGTCTATGTCAATATATACGCATTCACTTTAGCTGGAAGGTCGTTCAAAACGTTGATCGTTATTACGGCTAGATTCGACCTAGAACTTAAGCAGTATAACGCAGTAAACGCTTTTGTTTACGTTAAGCTACCTTATGAAATGTATATAAAGACACCTCCAGGGTACCCGCATCGTGGCAAGATTCTTCTGATCAAGAAGGCACTATATGGACTAAGGGAATTACCTTTGCTATGGCAAAGAAAATTTACTGGAACATTTATAAAGTTAGGACTTCGATTCGTTTTTCATAAACCTTAGTGTTTCACTCGTTAAAAGGTGCTTATCTTGTTCTTTATAGACGATATCGTTACGGCGTACCGCAAGAAAGATCAAGACCTCGTCGATCAGGTGATTCAGCAGATGCGGGAACGATATACCCTTATAGGGAGTAAGGACCTATAGTGGTTCCTAGGAATCGAAATGATCAAAGACAAAGCAAAAAGAAAATCTGGCTTTCCCAATCTGACTTTATAAATAAACTAGCTAACCTAATCCCAAAAAAAAGTTTGAATAACCTCCCAAATACGCTAATGACGGACGTCGAGCTACTGCCGAATCCTGATCTGGCCCATCCAGGGTTTGTCAACAGATACTAGAAAAAGATCGGTTCCATCCTGTACATAACAGTTAATACGCGACCTGATATAGCTTTTACGGTATCCCGACTTGCCCGATTTAACCTGAACCCTAGCGACGCGCATCACAAAGCTGCCGATTGAGTTATATTATACCTGTCAGCTAGCCACTGCACCAAAAGATCATTTGCGATAAGCTTATCTAAGTGTTAAGTTACTTCAGCTAGCTCAGGCCCCGCTGGCTCGTTCTCCATTTTCTCCAAAGTTACTCAAGTACCACTCCACAACGCTAAAAACTAACCAATCAAATCCCAAATCCCCGTAACGAGCCAGCGAGGTCTGAGTTCAGGTTATGCCAAAAAGGGGCTCGTTCTGTAGATTTCATTCTTGAGAAAAACGAAGATCCGTGATAACTTAACAAGAGAACGTTCCTTATAAATATATATATATTTGTACGAATCCCTTAATTATGGCTTATTATCAGTACCATTCTGGTCCTGATTAGGTCCCGTTTATTACTTCTAAGCATTAACGTATCCATCAGTTACACCTCGAATACGTCGCGTTATCTTCGCCTTTTTCAAAATACGACGAAACCGAATTTTCCTAATTTTACCGCGCAAGCCCAACAGAACAAGACGTACGCAAACGTACGCTAGCATTTTGGCAATAGCGACGGTTGGATATATGATTCGAAAGCTTTATCCGCGGTTAGGTTCTTTATGATAATGGTAGCCGAGCTTATAGTTCGGCCGCTCGGACCAACCGGTTGATTAACGTATTAAAAAAAAAAAAAAAATACGCGATAGGCTATTAGCATGCAAAAATTGGTAGGAGTTTATTACTTTTATTGATCAGGATCCCATTATAAGCAGATACTATAATACGTTATACGGGGAGCTTATAGCTTTCGCAAAAGGGCCTAAATTCCGCTGCTCGCCGGAAAATTTATTACCCGAAGTTGAAATAATCCATATTACCTTGGACGAAGGTTAACAATTTGTAAAAACGCTAGCTTCTAACTGATTCAAGCTTTTAAACCAGGTAGTTATACACCTAAGGAAAAAGTGGCAGTCGTATAGTGCGAAACGGAAGGCGAAGCGGTCTCGTTACAACACCGATCCGGACGTTTTTACGCATCCTTTTTTTAAAATTTTAGCTATTATGGTTAAGGTCGTTTTTAAGATTAACGGCAGTTATCTGCCCCGTTTATTAGGCAGATTTTTATTATTCTCGGGTACATCACGGGATACGATCGATGTTTTAAAGGGATTAGGTATTTACGAAAGGTATATTACGTTAAATAAAGATGTAACCCGGGTATTAAAAGCAGCTAAGGTAACCGCGTTACCTTTTTCATAATAATACAATTCTGATCAAGATAAAGTACGTTTTATAACCAGGTACAATAAAACGATATCGTATTTTGATACGATAACTTTAACGTTCAAAACTATATTCGTAATATAACATTTCAACGCGGTTCTGTTATGCGGAACCTTATTACCGCCCTTGCCCGTCGTTGTAGCCGTATCCCTAAAAGAGGGTTAAAGCAATCCATGTTCCGTTCTAATCAGCATTACAAAGTAAAATAGTTTTACGAAACGCTATAACAACATCTGGTATACTTCCTCTTGGTTCGTAATCAATATTATCCGGACTTTGTTCCCTAATTCCATTAATGCGCTTCATAAACGAAACAAGCAAAAGTTCCCAAATTTCCCTAAATTAAAACGTATACTGTATAATAAACGCCGTTCGATTTCGTTAAATACATTTAACCAAGACAAAGACACGATCGACGGTATCTATAACGTTTATCGAAAAATCTTCTAAATAATATGCGGTTTTAAAGAAAAACAATCCCATCGGTTTTCGAAACGCCTTTATCTTATCTATAAGGATTAAAAGATAACAAGTTATATCCGGAAAATACAGGCCAGTTAAACCGAAATAGCCGATCCATATAATAGAAAGCGGTAGCTCCTTTCCGTTTTTACCTTATTCTATATACAAATAAACTTCCTGCTTACACTTATACGTACCTATTGGCCTAATAATATTAACGGGGCGCATATAACGCAAGCAACCTTAAAAGCGGATCGTTAGTTTTTTAATAAAATAATACAGTTATATCAGAAATTACCGAAGTTCTACTTACTTAAGCCCTTTATCCTTCATATGTATAATGTTCGCATATTTGCGTTATTTTTGCAAAAGTTACGCGTCCGACACGAACCATTAATAAAGGAAGCGTCCAACGTATACGGAGCTACCAAGAATACCTCAATCGAAGGTCTTTCTTTGAAAAGCCAGCTTACCAAGTTCATGAAATATATGTACTTCCGGTTAACCGTCGCCGAGTTCGAAACTATCGCGCATAATATGGTTTCTAAGTATTTTGGTCGCGCTGGATGAATAAAGAAAATATCGCGGGGTCTTAATTAGAACGCGCTAATAAATAGAGGTCTATTTAACGAAAATCTTTTGTCATTTTTTTCTAATAATACGTTACCTAGTAATATAAGTAGTTCAGCTAATAGTTCATAAGTATTTCATCTTTTAACTTAGGAATATAATTTACATATATTACTTTTTAAATTACGCGGTCCTAATTAAGGCGTATCAAACGCAGCCTTTTCGTCGGCTATTAATAAGGCCGGCTATATTTTTAATACGGATAGTATTCCGTAAGGCAATAACTTTTTTGACCCGACTGTAAATAATAACCGATCGTTAAACGATGCCGTTCCTGTCGACACAAAATTCCAAAGCCATTGCCGATTTCTTTAAAAAACCCAGGTTTATCTCTGCCTTTCGCATACTATACCACATGGCGACGTTGGTTATATTAAACGGCTGATACCGATATTATCAGTTCTCTTTTATAGGGCCGGTCAAAGTAATTACGGCAAAGAGATACTTTACTTTGACTGGATATTACGTCCTGCAGTATTAGATCTAGTACTTATTAATCCGATCCTAACATCGAATCTGGCTTTTACAAAATCCAGGGAGAAAATATAGAAAGTACTTAATCGAAAAAGCAAACATTATAACCTCTAGCTTGCTAGCGAACTCCGCCGGTCGAGAAATAATACACATAACGTTAACTTTATCTTTTTCCGAAATTCGTTTTTGGTTAGGCACCGTATTTCCTTACAGCGCGAATTCTATGCCCGTTATGTTTCTTCGCGAAATAGGCGCCACGTTATTCGAGACTTTCGTAACGAAATCCTCGAACGCGCGTACTTTCTACTTCGCAATTTTTGGCTTATTAAGGGACATCTATTTCGGATTTAAAAAGCTGGCTGGAAATCCGAGGATATTTTAACCGCGGGCCGTAAAGTTATGAAGGTTAGGCTTGTCGATTTTAATAATACCGTACCCATTACTAACGACGAAAGTGGGCTTAACTGGTTGGACATAACAGAGAACGAAGATCAACTTGTAAATGGCTTTATGTAACTGCCCGAGAAGCTTTCGATAGCAAGTTCGTTAGGAATAATTTGGTTTCGGACGACCATGGTATTCTGCATACGGAAAAAAGTTATGATTTTATGATACAGATTATGGATAATTCGGTAAATAGTCCTAATCAGGACGGTCCGTCGTCTTTCTCGTCGTCGTCAGATAAGCAGAGTAAGAATTCGTCGGATGATACCTAGTTGTTAATATAGTTTTTCGCCTTTTTGTTATTTCTGTATCTTGCATAACCGACATAGAGATTTTACCATAACTTTAATATTAATACAGCTTAGTATTTTCCGTGGTTCTGATTAACCGTATCTTATTCGAACGTTTTAATTACTGTAATATTATATAAGTTTTCCGCATTAAAATAAACTAACGTTTTAATAGCATCGCATTATTTATAGCTAAATACATCGTATGATCTTAGATTAGCCCATATATTTCGCATGTAACTAACTTACCAGCTAGCATTTTTACGTATTTTTTGAATTTCTTTCGCCTGGTTCTGCCCCTTTTTGCGTGCTATTATAACCTATACATCAATAACCCTTTTTACATTATCGGGACCCCAGAGTATTTTCGTTTTAGGCGCAATATCCGGGTTCAAGTCCCTTTGGAAATCTTTATTCGGACCGTATAGCAATGCCGAATATTTAGGGGCCGCGTATAAATATCTCTTACCGCGTTCCTATGCGCAGTTTGTACATTTATCGCCCGCATGCCCTCGTAGATTATAACATCCATAGAACGGCCATATAATGTGTACTTCTTCGCCAGTCGGCCCGGTCCATGAATTTATAAACCTTTTCTCGTATCGTCTGCAAGGTGCTCGGTTTATGTATCCTTTTCGCTAAATTGCGAAAGCCGTAGTTAGTCGAAGGTCGGTAGCTAGCTTAGTAATCTAATAGCTTGTGGGGCCGGCATAATCCGCCATAACGTATATCTTGTTTTGTCGGGCGTTGCTATTGAAAATATCCCGAACGGTATTATTAGCATTTAGTGCTTGTATAAATACCGTACCTTTCCCTAATACGAAGTCCTATTTATGATATAGGCTTTTGGCGATATTATTAAGCTTAAAGATTATTATTGATCGTAGGATTTTCCTGATTAGTATGCGTTCGACTTGACGCTAAGACATGGAGTACTTACAGCCTTCCAGTTTTCCCTTATATTAATGTAGTTTTGTAGTATGAACTTGGTATTTGGAATCGGTTACGTACAATATGCACTTTCCGTAGGGAACGTCCTGTATCTTGGGACAATCGAATATTATCTAGTTAATACGAAATTGCTTTGATTAGGACGAGGCCGTAGGTTGTGCTGTATTACGGGTGGTTCTGGTAATGGTTCCGGCTGTTTTCTGGTTTAAGATTTTGTTACCCGTTTTTAAGGTTGTTTATCGGAGACATTATCAGCGAATTTAACATGCTTGACCGGAGATCTAAAGCTTTCCGGCTACATGTCGAATATATTGTCGGCAGGATTCTTAAATAAAGATTCCAGGAAATCGCTAAGCTTGTTTATATCCTACGATATTATGGAATATATAAATATATATATTAAAGCAACGGTTTTAAATACTTAATTAAAAGATAGCAGGTTAATAATTATTACGTTACAGGTAAGTTAATTTTATGCGTTGTAATATGGTAAGATATGTACGGGATATGCAGTAATAGTAGGTTATGTTGAAATAAGTGGTATCGATTATAGCGAATTTATTTAATATGCATTTAATTAAAGGAATTCTATAAATTGCGTTAAACAATTTGTAATAAAGGAAAAATTTCGTGCAATTTACATAAGGTTTTAGTTCGTTCCTTATACGTTGTTACTTCGTTATAAGAAAGAACAACGTTAACTTTTAAGTTGATATTTAATAATCTACATAGGCCTAACCATTTATACACTTATAATTACATAATCCTAAATTATATACATTTTAATCTTAATTATATATATTACCTTCGGATTTTTTCGTAACCTATTAATTATCTATAAGCTCCGTTTGTATACTATAAAACCTTACATATTCCTTTTTATTCCCAATAACACTCCCAGAAACTACCTAGCATACAAACTTCACCCTATCCATTATATTTTACATCCTCCTTTTCCAATTCCAGTTCTAATCAGCCAAAAATACTTTCGGTAAGCTTATAATATTCCCAGATTTCCTAGATATGAATAACTTTTATGTAGTACCTAACATAATACAGTTGTCAAAATGGTACCACCGCCGTTTGATAAAGTGGAATATGGCGATCTCCCAAGAGATTGGGGTATACATAAAGATGCAAATGCTTCCAAGTTGGCTTTCGACGCGAATTATATCAACTACGGCGCTATTTTCGACATTTCACTCTTAGCTAGATATACCTTCCCCTCAGGCCCTTTAGCGGCTAACAAAATAATAAATACAAATATCGCTAGAATGATATTTAACAGAATTGCAGTACTACAAGGCCTTAATAAAATCGGATTTATTACTATATGTAAAAAAGCATGGTTTGCTTAACGTTATATATACCTTAACACATATTTTACCGACGATAATATCGGAATAGTACTTTAATAGATATGTAAGGACCTCGATTGTATATATATAACTTATAAAACGATTATAGCAAACGTATTTATGTATAACAACGATATGCAATTTCCGTTTTTACCAAACCCGGACGAACTTACAAAATGGCATACAGCTTTATTCGTTTTTTTCATTATACCAAAGTACTTCGGTAAAGTTAATAAATAAGCAAATACCAATCATTAGATGGTAGGTTTTTAGAACCGTAAAGCAGATATCCTCCATATTATAAATTTAATAACGCGTATTTTCCAGAAGCCCGTACAAATCGGGCCGCTTAACGTTTCCGGGCATTCATAATCGACAACGATTTGCACAATATGGATAGTACCAGGGATATAGCAGTTTTATAGTCCCGATCAGGAGAATAAAACCGCAATATATCGTATAATATACATTATATGGACGTTATCTTCATAATGCTAAGCAAAGGAGAAGTCCGCGACTATAGGTAGTTGGCTGGCGATTATATAACTATATACAATAATTGGATGCTTAGGTATCGAGGCATATTAGGTGCTAATGGCGAGGATTTTAGTGGTTACCTACCGTATCCGGATATGTCCGCATTTATATGGGATTTCGATATAAGATTCCGAAACCTATCCGGGACCCGAGCTAAGCCGAAAAAGAAAAAGCGCAACATTAAGTAATAGGAACCTTATACCCCTATACGCTAAACGGGCCGGAAATGCCGATAAGCCCTATCTCCGAGTACCTAGCATTAAAAGATGTATCCGAAGGCCCGGAGAAAGCACCTGACGGAAGCGACTTACAATTACCGAAATCCTTATCGAGATAGCGACAAAATAAATAACAGGAACCGGCAGGTGCTAATTAAGACCTTAAACTATTTACCGCGGAATACTATAACTACCGAGATCCCCAGCAAAAGGGCGATAACGTACGCAATTGGCCTTAGAAAAGGTTGGCCAAAAACCGGCTTTAAAGGATACTACTTACGGGTCTAGGAAGACAAGATTACAAAGCGTAAGGGCTCCAGATCTACTATAAGGCCGGGATCCTAAACATTTCGAGCTGGTATTTAAAGAAAAGCGGACGCCGAAATAGCTGTACTTATAGCGAAAGAATGGCTTTCCCAATATTAGCGAAAAATCATTTACGTTGTTTATCTACCCGGATACTCGATCCCTTACACCAGTTAATCGACCCGAACTAAGGTACCTTAAAGGTTGGAAAAGATAGGAACATTTCAAAAGCCAGTACAACGAGCTCGAGGAAAGGAACCGGAAGATAGGATTTAAGAAATTTTAATTCAGTAATATAGATCAAGGAGTGTAAGTTAAAAAGGATAAGTTGCTAATAGCCGCGATAAATTATAAATAAGAACGCGTAATATTTGTTAATTTCCCTAGTTTAAAAGATTTATTACATATCCGTAATAGCATACAGCTAATCCGGATTAGGAAAAACTAATACCTATATAACATTTAACGAATTTAGGACTAGTAAAACGAATATAGTAAGTGAAACCTATATTAATAACTTCGTTCGTATTATTTAGTTGCTTTTTTACGCGACTAAGTTATTCCAGCATAAAGAGATATTATTTCGAACTTTTAAGCGACGCTGATATCCCGTAAGGACTTGGATAAGCTGGCAAAGTATACCTATAACGTCCCGTACTTTAGCGAACTCGAAAATGTACCGTCAAAAACCGCGAAAATTTATAACGTCCGCTTCGACCTTTAGTATGCCTTACTTATTAGCGACTTAGGCAGATATATAACGTCGCAGGACTTAGCTAAAACCTATCCCGGAAAGCTAAAAATAATTTAATAATTTAATAATTTTTTTAAATCATTAATTTTAATCGACATTACGTAAATATTTACATTTATCGTACCTTACGACCGCGACCCCGCTTCGAATCCGAACGCGTTTTTCGTTATTCGCTTTAATTAGACCGGCCGGATTTCGTTTCCTGATTTTCGACTTGGTATCGTCATTATTACCATCGTCGGACAAGTACCGTTTGCTTTTAACGCGCGATTTTCCGACCTCGACAGCAACTACTACCTCGGCTCCATTTTCCGATACATTGTTCGTAGCGTCGGGCTGCGTATCGTTACCTTTTGGTAAGGCCGGCAATTCCGGTGACGATATAGGAACAAACGAACTAAGCGAATATGAGTACGGTAACGAAGGCAATGCTGGCAGATTAGATATATTAGGAAACGGTGGGTTCTGGGTCGACGTTACAAACAACGGGGACGTCGCGGGTTTCTGATTAAGATCATCCAATATATCGCAAGTTATGCGTACGGGTATAGGCGTTGCAATTACCGGGGTTGCGACTTTAAGTTACAAAGGCGTATAAACCGTATGCCGGGTTGGTGTCTAAACTGCTAGGATTGCCGTTAAGTCCTTAGTTATTAGTTTAAACCGAACAATTGTAATTGGTAAGCCTCAATCAAGACGGGGCGCGGTTTGCAACGGCTGTGCGATTTTTTCCGATATTTATCGAACTTATAACGCGGCTGCAGTCCGTAACTTATATGGATTGGTTCGAGGTATAGGGATACGACGGCGCCGTTGTTTTAGATTAAGCGAATTTTGCCGTCTGCGGAAAGTCTCTTGTGCTTTTTGCGATATAAAAAGTACGGCTTTTTCGTGGATTAAGCATAGCGCAAAAAAAAGGCGATCTTTTAAAACGTTCCAATACTGCCATTTATTAAGCCCGGGAACCGCCTTAACTAATTCGACTATATTCTGGACTAAATAAAAGCCTTTAACTTTATTTAACGTATTCAGAAACGTATTAAGCAAGAACCGTTTAAGTTCAGTAGGAATAAACGTTTACTTTACTCCTTTACCGCCGAGCGGAAATAACCGTACAGAAAATAATTCGTTCGTCCGTCGTTTATATCATAATTCGATTATTTCCCAAGCAACCTCTTTTAACGAACCGACTTTTAGTTGTTTTTATGCGGATTTTTTCGGATTCGAAGGTTCGGGTATATAAATAAAATCAGGCGTATATAAGTTATAATAAGGTCCAGCCGGGATAAGGTTATTACGATCCTTTTCTAACATAACAGCTTCGTTTTTTTTCAAATATGTTAAGATCGTTTTACGTGCGTATTCGCCGTTAAATAATGCACGCCAGTAAAGCCCCATTTTCGTCCTGTTCCGCAAATTAAGATAACTCCATTTGGGAAGTTTACGGATAACGCGAGTAATATCTTAACCAGCCGAAGGATAAGATTGAGATTCGACGATTGTTTCGTCTTAATCGAGATTATTTGCGATAGATAACCTATCGTCTTCCTTATTATCTAAATCCGCGACGTCGATTTCCACTGCGACCTTTGTGTTCTGATGGGCAGTACGGTTCTTGGCTTGCCGGGCTTGGGTTTTCTTCATTATTTTAGCCAGTTTTGCAATAGACGGTTCGGTTTTATACTTACTGAATGCCTAATAAGGTGTAAACAGTATGGCTTGTCCATAGCTAGTTATATTTAATCGCTTATAGCCACGAACCGCTTGACCGAATCGCTGCCATAAGTCCTTTGTCGAAAAGCTTTTCGGTATTTCCCATTGTACTATTCGACCAATATCTGGAATATCCATACCTAATTTAAGAGCGACGGTGGATATTACGATGCAGATAGAACTATTAAGCTCTTTTAATTTGTCGTATACGTAAGCTTGATCTCCGTAAGACATTTCGGAGCTATAAAACTTAATAACCTTTTTTATAACTTTCGACAAATACCCCCGGTTTACCATAGTTCTGATTAGGTAATTTCGGATATCCATGGTTTTTGCCCTGCTATTAACATAAATAATGGTCTTTGTAATAATATGCAAGCTGTTAAGCTAGACTACGAGGATCTTGCTTGATGGTTCGGGCGCGTTAGCTAGCAGGAAATTTAAGTACGCCTAATTCGAACGTTAACCTTTGGATATAAGAAAGATAGCAATATCGATTTCGGGGCGATTAACATTGAAGCGCCGGACCTTTGCCTTATAGCTATACTTAGTTGGATTTCCGGCTTTATTAAAGCCCCCATATTTCGCGATCTTTTTCTCTGTAACGCCGCTAGCAATTGTTGTACATGCAAACTAATGTACGTGGGCAGGGAAAATAAAACGTAGGTTACGGATATTAGCATATTCAGGCCGGAAGTTTTTCCATTCCGATAATAGATGTGCTTCGTTAATGGCAACCAAACCATATCGTTATTCGAAGATAGGATTTAGTATAACAGTTTGGAATTAATTGCTCGATAGCTGTTTAAAATCAAGAATGATATAATTATGCTGTCCGGCAGCTATGCGCTCGAATATCCCTGGATCGAGCTTTTTCGTTTCCGCGGATATTAGGACAAGAGCCGAATATGGTACTGTTAATATAGAAACTCGTTATTTTTCGGCCAACTTAACCAAGGGTATAACCTAAATAGTAATTAGGTTTGTTATTAAAGAAAATGTTTGAATGATTAGGGACTTTCCAAAGCTTGTTTTAGTAACGAAAAGGATATTAAGCTTTCCGAAAACCAGATTATGTACCGTATTTACCTGTTTCTTTCGTAAAATACGGCCTTGCCCGTTAAGCATGGCGCTTAATATAAGGCGAATAAACTGACGGCGTAGAGTTTCTGTAAGGTTGTCTGCCGTGCATTTAACGTTGGCGTATTGGTTGATTACGTCTGTATCGGCAAGAGCCCGGTAGAAGCATCGGATAAGGATAAACGTTTCGCTTTGGAAGGTTAGGTGTTCGAAGATTTGGGGTATCTACCTTAAACCTTTTAGTACGTCGCCCGCATTCGGCTAATTAGGAAGAGAATATGTTTCGGGGCTTGTCATAGGCGATCTTAAGCCCTGTATATCATTATTTTGGCTTATAAGGTTATGTTGTTGTCGTGCTGGCAGAGGGGGTGTAGAAGGTTGAGATATACTTAGAACGAGAATTTCAGCCATTTTTTCGGGCGCGTAGTATTAATATTGTCCTGATTAGGACCATATGTAAATAGGAAGATAGAGATTTCAATTCTGTATTGATTTTTCGTAGTTACAAAATGGTGACGTTAGATTGAAGCTATTTTTAGAAAGTTCGTATTGATGATTTTTGAAGATTTGTATGGGACTGCTTAAAACGAGCCCGAAAAATCACAACTTGATATCAGGCCCTATTTTTGAGGTTTTGTTATTTCTGTAGAGCTTCTTCTTAAAAAGGTTTAGTCGATACATCTGATCCTTGCAGCTACTTCTTGATCAAAAGCGCTAGCCACGGCTGCGCCTGCGGCGCAGCCCCAACCTCAAAAATGGGGCCTGATCTCGATGAGGTAAGTGTTAAGTGCAAGATTCTATCTTGCTACTTATCTGACAATACCTAATCGGGACCAAAACGCTAACGTTGCAGTTCGGGGGTGAGGATTCGTTATATACCTGGAGCGACGCTTCTTTCGCGGACAACACGATCGATTGAAAAGCTCCCAAGCCCACGTTATAAGGCTTTTTGGTGGAGTGATAAAATGGCAGACGAACAAGCAAGACATAATAATTACTTCTACAACAAAAGCGAAGTTCTTATCCCTTACGCAGGCTGCAAAAAAAGCCTTGTTCAGCTTTCGACCGATCAAAGAACTGGGAGTTACCCTGGATGCTGGACCGTTAAATATGTGGTACGACAATTAACAGACTATACGGCTTATCAACGCCGATGTCGCCCTGTTACAGACGAAGCTGCGGTATATGGATATACATAACCATTGGTTACGAAAAGCCGTAGAGAGGGACATAATCAGAGTAGATTATATACCTACGGGCGACATGCTGGCTAATGGATTGACAAAGGCCCTGTTACGCGAACCTTTTAAGCACTTCAGAATGCAGCTAGGATTGGTAGATGTTACGGAAGCCCTCGATCGGCGGAGGAATACCCTGCGAGTAATTTCAGAGGAGGAATTTGCTGATTAGGAGGATTCAATCGCCGGAGGAGAGGTGGAATGGAACGCTGCGGCTTTAGGAAGTGATGAAGTGTGACGGTCAACGCCGTGACTGCGTCGAGGCGTTGAGGGGGTGTGTTAGCTAGCAGGGGGTGCGCTAGCACCCCATATACGGAAAGGCTCCCTTTGATCGGAAGATATATGATCCATGGCTAGATTACTTCAAAGATCTGTACGCGTTGCGAGAATGCACGCAACTAGCCAATTAATACAACAGAACTGATGTCCCCACTATATCTGACAGAAGGGGTCTTCGTTTGTATACTTGCTCGTCTGCTTGCTGGCCATCGCCAACTACTACTTAACTCTCTCCTAAATCGTTAGCTAAACGGCTTTCTCTTAAGTTTCGTACTCTCTCTCTGTTAACTTAGCCTTCAGACAGCAATTAACCACTTCGTACGACGTGCTAGGTTCAATAATCAACCAAAAGATGCTACCATGTCAGCAGTCACAATGATCGAATGCAGAAATCTGGCGTAACTCTCTGTATGTTCTCTATCATGTTCTAGGAATGGACAAATCTAGTCCGCGGGCAACCGCCCTTACATATACGATTAGGTAACAAACGATTGTGTGTGGCCAAAGGCTGTCCCAGGCAGCAGAATGCTGCCTGGCCCAAACAAAGCATACCAGCCGGCAACACCTGAAAGCACCAATTGCCGACATTTTCATTTAATTTTATTATAGTTAACTTTTTAAATTCGTAGCTATATTAGATCTAAGTAGGGACAACCTGCAACTTAAAAGTCACCTGATTTTAACTGAAGAAAGCTACGCTTCAATCAGAGGATATCCGCTTGACGACAATAAGGTAGTTAGCGCTAACCATTTTCCTGAAGGTGCTAGGCTTAAAACAGAAGCCAATCAGGGCTGAAACGTACTCCAGCCCGTCAGAAGGCCCACTAAAGCTTTTCTTGCAGAAGTTGATTGGTTAATATAGGCGAATGAAGAGAGATTCCTACCTACCTTTTAAGAAAATTGTTTGCGCTAACTCCTTGTCGCCGTCAAGCGGATATGTTCCGTTATTAGGCTATGCAGAAGCAGAGCGGGTATGAAGAAGCTGCGCAATTAGCTGGATATAACAACGCAACTAATATCCTCTATCCGATAGACGACCCAAGGCGTCATCAGAAAAATTTGTCGTAGCTACGCCAAGCCTCGTTTTATTCGTTGAATATAACCCAATCAGCTTCCCGCGAAAAGAATTCCAGTAGGTCTTCAAGGCTCTTAGTGGCTAGCCATTTCCATTTAGGGAAACGCGCTAGCTAACAGCTACTTATAGTTGTTAGCACTGACGCCTTGTGGCCGTCTATCAGATACGCGACACTATTGGGTTATTATGAGCGAATCAAAAGAGTAGCTACCCATCTTCAAAAAATGTTAGCGCTAGCGCCTTGTCGCCCCTCATCGGATACTCCGATTAGCACGTAGCCTTCCTTAGTAAGTGTACTCTAGCACACCTGGCTAGCTGACAGCTCTAACAGGTTGTAGTGGCGTCGCACCATAACGGCGTTGCGGATGCCCATTTTCCAGACCTAAACTTACCTATATTAGCTGCAATCCCCATCCAAAAAAAGAAAAGTAAATAAATAAAAAATAGGAATAAAACCAAAAATAATAACTGAAAGATTAAAAAATTAAAAGATTAAAAAATTAAAAGATTAAAAAATTAAAAGATTAAAAATTAAAAAAATTAAGAGATTAAAAAAATAAAAATTAAAAAAAATTAAAAAAATTATATGAAGAAAAGATTAAAAAAGGTTGCAAAGTTCCCGGACGTATATAATGTACCAGACTTATCGAACTTGAATTTGGATACGTAATAAATTTTCTTTATTAAAAGATTTCTTTTATTCTGATAAATATCATGAATTGAGAAGAAATTCGACGTTTTTAGTCGCGGCATGTAAAACGGACACTTTTTTCATACAGCTACAGGGCTCGCTGTGTCGTTACGCGGATTTAGAATTTGATTGGTTAATCTTTAGCGTAAAAAGTAATACTTGGAGCAACTTTGATACGAGCCAGTGAGGCCTGAGCTCGGTGAGGTAAATGAAAGACAGGTACCCGATAGGACTGTCTTGTAGTGGCTCCCTCCACTGCGTCGAACTCCTCCAAGGGCATGGAGGGATGGGGCCACTGCTGGGGACGGACCTATCCGTCTTGTCGCATGGCCAAAGACGTTTAGAGGGCTGTCGCTAGATTCCGTATCACTAAGAGTCTTTCTACAATCTTGAGACACTTAGTACAGTCGGGGTATAAAAGTCTCGGTTTAGTATCTACACTCCATATTCTCTACCACCACCTTCACAACTTTATTTATACGTTTTTCCACCAATTCGTAACAAAATTGCTAGCGAATGTAATTACTTGTAAATAAATATAATACAAATTGCCTCATTAAAATCAGGCCCTATTTTTGAGAACTGCGCCGTAGACGCAGCTGTAGCTAAAACTTTGAAAAAGCACAGTAGCTCCAGGTATCCCGCTAACCCAATTAGAACAAGACCCACAAAAACACACTTTCCTCAAAAATAGGGCCTGATGGCAAGTTGTGAATTTTTGGCTTCGTTTTGCACATCCCTATACAAATTTTCGAAAATCTAACTGGAAAACTGGCAAATATTACAGTCATAAAAATAAATGGAAAATGATAAAAAACGTTATTATATACAGCTTTAAAAGGGCTTCCTAACTATATATATACCTTTCCAATCGGGGTTGGTTTGCCGGAGATATTAAAGATCTAAGTTAAAATTCTCGTTTTGTACACCCCCTCTAACCGCAACGCCCTCATGGCTACGACGCAACAACCACAACCCGTACGGCCAAAAGAATAGCTTGACGGGCTTCTCCCATACTGAATTACCCTTGGAAGGTTCATGGCAAAATGTTGCGACCGGTAGTTGTTGCGTCGCAGCAAGGAGGGCGTTCCGGACTCAATTGACCCCAACCTTCTCATAGCTGCGACGCAACAACCATAACCCGTACGGCCGAAAAATTTGATATACGGACTTTCCCCATACAGAATATACTAGGGAAGCCCGGCGCACGATGGTACGACCGGTGGTTGTTGCGTCGCAGCGATGAGAGCGTTGCGGTCGTCCATTTCCCAGGTCTGAACTTGGCCGTATTGGCTGCAATTGTCACCCGAAAAAATTGAAAGAATTCCTATATGCACATTAGCTTATATTCGTCGCATATATGAGGTTACATACTTATCGGGCTTAATTTGTTTGTGTAATTCTTTTTCAATTTAAATCTTTGGATTCTTTAAAAGATATAGAAGGAAAGTTGATGATTTTGGTGGCGATGTGCAGAGAGAGACCCCTGTTCGCGCAACTACAACTCAGGCCTCGCTGGCTAGTTACGGGAATACGGCATTTGGTTGGTTAATTTCTAGCGTCTTGGCGTAGTACATTGAAAAACTTTTAAAAAAAAATTTGGAGAACTAGCCAGCGAGGCCTGAGCTAGCTGAGGTAAATTACAAATAAGGTAAGTTATTTAATACTTCGTATATTAGCCCTAGGCCGCAATTATAGTTTCGATCCGTTTTGGTATGTTATTTATTCTGTTATTTCTTATAGCTTTTATAAACATTTTCTATCTGATAATTGCAATAGTAATGAGTAAATCTAATACGTTTTATAAATTGCTAAATAACTTAAATTTGGGCTTTTTTTTAATTGAATACCTTCTTTTAATAACTTCAATACGTTTTTAATAAGGTACAAATCCGGCAAATATAAGGACCACTTTAGTGTTTCGATAATTTTTATTTAAATCTATTCCTTAACGATTTGGGCAACATAAATAGGAGCATTATTTTGTATAACTAAAGATAGAGACGTTATTGAAATGTTATGAGAAATATTCGTTGAGATAATTACGATAAACGCGACCAGGTATTCCGCTTCGGGCGGTTTCGGGGTTATTATCGAAGGTTATTAAGAAGTTCCGTTTTTTACACCGGATAATACAATAAATATTTACGTTTAACCGGTTTCTTTATATCAGAGTTATATATATTCGAGTAATAAACGGGCTATTCTTATTTTAAAAGAAATCGTTAATAATTAACGTAATAATTAGAGTAAAAAAGAATAATATATTCGAAAATCTTTTCGGCAGAAAACCTATTACGCCCGTTTACCGTAACTACGGTTTATATTTACTTCGTTATTATTCGAAAGACTTATGAAAATATATAAGAACTTAAGTAAACCATTGTTTTATATAGTTCGCGATGAAAATAGTCCTTTAAAGATGCCTTAATATATTATTGTCTTTTTACAAAGTTATCGCGTTATAATATACTTAAAAATATAAATAATATATATTAATAAGATTAAAAATTGGTATAAAAGAATTAAACTTAATAAATCGCTATATTAGTTCCTATAAATCGGGTAAACTCTATATAAGCGACCCGAACGTAACGAAAATTAGGCTCAATTTAACCGCGTATAGCGTTTATATACGCTCCAAACGATAATAAGTGCATGTCGCATTTTCTCGCGATATCTATAAAGCTCTCGCCTAGGTCTTTTTCGGATTTACATTTCGTCCTTATATAAGATCACCATTCTTTTTGCGGAAAAATTAGACTTAAACTGACTTATTACTTATAATTAAAATATAATAGCTATGGGTGTTAAAGTAAAAGAAATACGCGTTTTTATGGAGCGTGAAGAAATTTACCAAGACTTTTACACCCACACTATATATAATATATGAATGTATGTGTATACAACCTAATCGCGTGGTGTAGTACCAGACGGACGTGCTGATAAAGAAGAGACGGTCGGAGGTGAATAGCGCCCGATAACGGTGCCTCATTTCGAAAGATGCGGGATTATCGTTGTTAGGGGCCTCAAGGTTAAGATGGGGGCGGCCGACCGGAAGTACCAACTAGCGCTATTAGAAATCGAAAACATAACATGTAACTACCACCTGGTTGTAGTCTGATAAGTGCTAGATATATAGATATCTACTGTAAGTACGTTATAATACCTATGTAGTGCGGTAGAGTTACAACGGTGCTTTTACCTATCAGTGTTCAACGAGACTCGAAATATACAATCCGCAGAGATTACTGCAGTTAGCGCAAACAAGCCCCTTCCTCCTACACAGTAATATAGAATTGGCGTCAACCTGCTTTGTATGCCATACAATTTATAAGAAAGTGATATGTAAATACGGTGCCCGCCTTATAACTTTTAGTCCGAACGGGAATTAATAAAAAGTTGAAGTTTATAAAATTCTTATTACGAAATAAGTCTAATAAACGTTAGAATAGTAGGATTTCATATCTCATATATAGTAATTTTAATGCGTAGCGATATATAACTTATAAACGTATTTTATCTTAATTACTTCTGCCGCCGTTCCTAGTTTCTTTTATCAATTATTATATAAATTTTATTAAAATTTATATAAAAATTTATATATTTACTTTATAACGATTGGAAACTATAATATAAACTCGAAAATAACTTTTTAATTTTGGTTTCATGTTAAATTAAGATATTTTTGCAATATTTATTGTAAACCTCGAAACTTAACTTATTATATTACAAAACTACGTTTTTAAAAAACGTTACATTCGATTAAACTCGCCGAACTTGGTACAGTGGGGTAAGATAAAACGTTACTGGACAAATAATAGAAAATAGCAAAGCAATTAGTAGACGTATTTTTGCACATAAATTAGATAGGAGTGTATATACTCGCTGTTTAAGAAGCTTTGTAAGGCGGTGGAAGTAACTAACATAAAATATCTCTGTGAGTTGTGCATTTCTCAATAAGCCAGCTTTACAAAGCCAGCGACTTCCTAGATATCCAGGGCTTCTATGCTGTTACCCGCAATCATCCCTGTATATATAAATAATGGAACACTCCACGACCCCGCTAGCCAACCCGCTAAATCTACTCCACTTTCTAACTCAGAATGGATTAAAGGCCCTGAGAGCTAGTATCCCCCCCCACTTCCTGAATCTACCCACTTCCTGAATTTACCCACTTGCTGAATTTACCCACTTCTTGAATTTACCCACTTCTTGAATTTACCCACTTCTCGAATTTACCCACTTCCTGAATTCACCCACTTCCTGAATTTACCCACTTTTTGAATAAGAATTTTTCACAGCAACAAATATTAAATATTCGATAACAAGACTATGTTGAGATATAGAAACGAGATTTCTGAGTGTTAGATGAAGTAATTTATAGGCATCTTGAAAATAGTGAAACTTTTTAAAAAGACGTAATAGAAAACAAATAAAAAGAAAAGGTTTTAAAAATTAATTAATTAATTAATTAATTAATATGCTTAACTTTAAGTATAACAATTTTTTAAGAAAAAGATTATATAAAGCTTGGAATATAAATATATGATGATAAAGGTCTAAAATATTGCTGGCATAATATTTTATAATTTATTAAATTCATCGTGAAATAAAGTAAAATATGAAAGAAACTTTTAGAAATATATATATATATCTATATATATATATTGATTTAAACAGTTTTATACTACATTAACACGATTAGCATTTAGTATAACTGTAGTATAACTTTTATTAAGCGAAACATTTTTAAAAGATTTTAAAAATATAATAATATATTTTATTTAGTTTATAACCTTCTTATATTAAGACAATAAGAATATAAAATATTTCTTTCTAATATTCTAAGATACAAAATAATATTGAACTTATTTAGTGATTAAAAATTTATATCTTTATATAAAAAGTAACTTAGTACTTTAATAATAACATTTATTTAATATAACTTTCGATAAATTATACAATAAAGTTATATATTTAAAGAAATATTAAAGTAGATTAATATTTAGTAAAAATAAGATATGAAGTTTATATTACTAATGTCTATTAAGTATAGTTATATGAAAAATAAAAACTGTTAATAATTTTTATTGTAAGTTCAAGTAACGTACTTTTTAAAATTTAGAGTGATATTAAACACACCTTAATTTTTTCTGTCAATTAGCAACGCTCCGTTATTATTCCCCGCTAGTTCTTAACAGTTCTTATATTCTCTATTTTAACTTAACAACTACGTTATCAAATAAAGTTAGAACTTAGATTTTAAGACTTTTAATGCTTGTTGATCTAGATTTTGAAATTACTTTATTTTTTCAATTATTTTCAGCTAAGTTATATCCGAGTAAAGTTTTAACGCTAGAAGAATAAAAGTATTCCTGCGAAATAATAAAATTAACATTTGCGACTAGTATATTTTAGAAAACTAAGATGTATATAATAAAAGATACACGACTATATGCACGAATAATTTAATGTTACTACGTCTTCTAATAATAGAAATAGAATCTTCAGTTTGGAATTATTTACAGCACTTGGTTAATATATGAATTATTATATAGTAATACATATTTCAAGTACGAAGATAAACTTTCAGATTGCACCGCCATTGTAACCTCGAAAATCTTTTCCTTTATTATTACGCTATAACCTAATATCTCTAGAGTTTTTCTGTAAACCTAGGGCCTTTCCGAAACTTTCTTATATAGCGAAAAAGATATAATTTCGGAGACGAAACTATATATCGAACAGCCTGCTTATGGGTCTCTGTTTCCCTTGCTATTAACAGCCTAAGGAGCTCTCTAGCTCAAATTCGAAGCTTTGTAGGTCTTTCGGGTTTAGGTACTACCACGATACAGTTTGCAGCAGGTAATAACGCTGCAGCTGCCGCCGTAGCTCGCGATCGTAACCTCGGTGTTGTCGTATCCTTTTTCGCTCGGTTTGCTATGTTGGTAGTACGCTAGCGTTTAAGCTGCCGCTTTTGTATTTCTTTATCAGCTTTAATATTTTCTCATTAAAACCTGTTACGGTGTTACAAAAGAACCAAACCGCTGCTACGCTTTTAAACACGGCTCCCAGCAGGTTACAAAGCCGTTCGGCGTTAAAGGGCTTGATTAACTGTAACGGTGGTGCCTATAACAGGCCTACCTTTCGCTTTTACAGGATGAGAGTTTTATATCCCGAAAAGCGAGCTTTCTTTTATTAAGTTCTTCTTATAATACTAAAATTCGTAAATAATCTTTAGAAAAAACGCTTCAGTTTTCGGGTATTTTTCGTAATATTAATTTTTCTATAAATTTCGTACTGACAGATTAATCCTAGCCGCGCCGTCATTTTATCGAAATTTCAATAACAACTACTGAGTTTCCAATGTTCTGTATTTAATTTCGTCTGGATAACCTTAAAAGCAGTTCGGTAAAAATTATTTAACCACTTTAGACACTTTATAGAAATCTATATTAGAATGTTACGTAGCTACTGCGTCCTAATCTAATTAAGCCTAACTTCAACTCGCTTATTAGATACCTATATTTCCTAATTTTCCTTTTGATCTTTAAGTTGTCTTAGGCTAGTTTGAAGTTTTATAAAGTTTGCTCTCCTATCTAATACATAGTCTTTTAAGGTTTTATGTGTTATAAGAACAGTAGTTCCTGCCTCGAGAGCAATCACCCTTAAAGCTTAGCGCGAACTCGCCCCGGCTAAACTTGGGACGAGGAAAGCTTGGCTACTAAGGTGATCTAGGTGATCCAGGTGATCAGACGCTGCCGGAAATTGACGGCGCACGAAAATCCGCTCTTTCAGCTTCCACATATTGACACAATTAATAAAAAGTAATAAAAACCAACAGTTATTATAATTATAATTACAATTCGGCTTTACCTTAGCTTTTTATTAATTCGCTTGCTTTTAACATCGAGTATTTCTTTTACTATTAATATATATTAGCGAAAGCTTTATTAATTATTTTTAATTATACTTTTCTTATAATTTTTAAAAAAAAATTAACTAACTTCCTTAACAATAATATAAAAGTCTCGTTTAATATACGCTTTAACGAGGTGTACGATATTATTAAACTTTATTAACGTAATTTTAAAAAAGTAATAACTAGTTTAATATTAATTATTCTGGAATTCTTTTAGCTTTTTAATTTAATAGCTTTTTACAAATAAAGTCGCAGATAATCTCACCGGAAAAACAAGCTCACCGTATATATTTTAGTACCTTGCAACAACAAATTCAAATAACTCAACAATAACATATCCCATTAATTAAAACTAATCGGATTCTTTTTCGCTCGACGTATTTACAACTTCTTCACAAGTACGCGCATTATGTCCGGGCTTGCCGCAAACGTTACACTTCCGTTCCTTGGTTTTAAACCTTTTACGACGACTACTTCCAGCCGTTATTAGCTGTATTTTTTCACCAACTCCTTTTTTTAGGGCTAAAAGAACTTATTCTTTTTGAATAGTAAATGTTTCTCCTTTTTAAAAACGTTTGTTTTTAGTTTTCAGTCGTTTACTTAAGATGTAATTCGTTTCGCGTAATTAAGCGCTTTTTTTTTGTTCGAAGAAAAGTAATTTGTATAAATGTAATAAGTTACTTTTCGTCAAAAGATTTACCGATTTAACGATTTTTAAAAGCGAGTTACCTTAATAACTTTTAACTTTTCTTTGTCAGTAACGTCCTTATTTTGTTATTTCGTGAATAGTTTTAAAGGTTTTCGCGGACGGGGAAATAGAACGAGTAGAAGTAAGCGAGGAGACGGTCGGCGTAGGCACGATTAAAGGAATTTTTAATTTAGAAAAAATATTATTGGGATCAAATGGAATAAGGCCAGCTTTTGCGAATCCGGATTTGATATTACCAGACGTTAGAACAGCTTTAAACGCCTCGTAAAAGCCGGCAATAATTTTTTCTTTAGTATTATAGGTATAATAGTGTCGTATCAAGATTTCGATATATAGTAAATAAGCGCATTATAAAACAGAAAAGTAAAATACGTTAAAAGGTTAAAGCCGATACGAAAAATACGCGAGTATGTAAAACGTAGTAATGTCGTAGTTCGCGAAATACTTTTCGAATTTTATTAAATAGTAACTTTTGTATCCTTCGGTGATAAGGAAACGGTTCGATTTTTTCGTACGCGTCCGAATATATTTGTTAAAATGCTGAATTTATTTTATTCCTAATTTATTTATTATCCAGTTATTATTATTTAATGCAACATTTTAATCGGCTAGCAATAAGTTGTCGCAGTACTAGGACTTAAAGTAATTCTTTTCCGGTATAATAATAAATAGCAGTAAAGCTTAACCTTAAAAATTGACAGCCTGGATAACTTTAATCAATTTTTAGTTTTTGACTGTATTTATTTAAAATTTCAGCGTTTTTCCGTGTTAGTAATCATTATGTCCGTTGTTATAAAAGCTTTATTAAAATTCAGTTTCGTCGAAGTTATAGATATCTTTTTTTGCGATACCGTATTTTATGATAATAGCTCGAATAAGTTCCAACTATTTGTGAAATATTTCTGGATTTTCTTATAGAACTTGTTGATAATCGATTTTTCGATTTAAACGCGTTTTAACTTTTATTTCTTTTTAATTTTTTAACTTTTATAATTTATCAAATTTATCAAATTTTTCCAATTTTTCCAATTTTATCTAATTTTATCTAATTTTATCCAATTTTTCCTAATTTTATCCAATTTTTCCAAATTTTCAAATTTTTTCAATTTTTCAAATTTTTTCAAATTTTTTTTCCTTTTATTCTTTTATTTTCTTAATTTTTTTAATTTTTTAAAAATTTTAAAAATTTTAAAAAATTTTAAATTGCAATTCTTTTAATTTCTTAATTTTTTGGATTTTTTAATATTTTTTAAACTTTTAGGTTTTTTATTTTTAATTTTCCAATTTTTTTAAAAGTTTTTTTTAAATCTTTTTCATTTTTTAATGCTTTTAATTTTTTTAATGATGTTTTGCTTCAAGGTTTATTCTTAAGGTTTACCGCGTAAAGCTTAACATCTCCTGAGTTATATTGTTTGACCCTGCCGAACCAGCTAGCGGGTATAAGGTTTATCAGGGTCGAAGCTTATCGGCAACCACGCATCAGTCGGCTTCAGAGTAAGGCTTTATAGGACTGAGGTAATAATTTATCCTAACCGTGAAAATCATTGATCAGTCATCGTGTTCGAAGATACTGGGTATAGTACCTATTGTGCAAATTACATCGTGTAATGATTTTCTTTGTATTTAGCTCAGCCTGGAAAATAACGCTTGAATCTATTCGACTTTTCATTTATTTCATTTATTTCATTTATTTCATTTATTTCATTTATTTCATTTATTTCATTTATTTCATTTATTTCATTTATTTCATTTATTTCATTTATT